>CM035432.1:64378638-64561451 GCA_020310875.1 Ceratopteris richardii | reverse complement strand
TCTCTCTCTCGCTCTCTCTCCTCTCTCTCTCTCTGCTTTATTCAGAGGATGAGGGAGCTCCCTACAGAGTCCAGACAGACTCACACGCAGAGCTTTTGAGGCATCTATACAGATATCAGAGTCAGGATATGAGAGAGCTTGGTACACTCAGGTTAGAGTATGGTTTGATAGTCATGGGCTTGATATGGACAGATTGCCGCCTTTTAAGTACGACCCAGACTCACCTCACATCCACCTCTCTCGTCATGAGAGGAATGGTGTGCTGAGACAAGATCTTTGGCAGCTCTACATTAGTCGGACATGGCACACACCACACATGGGATCGAGACTATTGCACTATCGAGACCAGTTCTTAGACATCCTAGCAGACAGTTTCATCCGGCGGCCATGTTACATGGATACTTACATGCCTCATAGCTCGAGGGTAGCGATTGGCCAGTTGAGAGTCTTATCACATAGACTAGAGATTGAGACGGGCAGAGCTGGAGACATTCCCAGAGAGGAGCGGATATGAAGGGTTTGCAGAGTAGAGATGGAGGATGAGGAGCACTTTGTATGTAGATGTAGCGCATATGATGGCATCAGAGGTAGATACGGGGCTCTATTTACAGGGCAGCCCACCCTCCGAGAGATCATGGACTCTAAAGACCAGCGACAGCTCGGGCGATTCCTACTAGAGATATAGAGTCAGAGAGATTCCCTACTCCAGCCTACTGTAGCAGCCCATACAGGAGGGAGACAGAGTCAGCTCACTGAGTTCTTTATTCCACGATGTGCTGCTGCCCTCCCCCTCTCAGCCCACACACCGAGAGAGGTGACTCTTTAGCAGGCTCAGACTGCTCCAGCTAGGAGACGACCCCGTGCTAGAGGATATCGGGCCCCGAGACATCACCAACATCAGATTGCAGAGATCCAAGCTCATCACCATCACGCCATGGAGGAGAGATGATTCCAGATGATGGCTGATCCCGCTGCAGCTATCACGATGGCCTTGACTCCACCTCCACCTATGTATCACATCTTACACCCGCCCACTAGCACAGGATGGAGCTAGTTAATCGTTTCATATGCATTCCCATGCTTGTTGTATTACCCCTTTGCACATAGACTATCATAGATATCGCACTCCATACACCCCCCCCACTTTCATGGGTATGTCCACACGCATATCACGGAGATATGTATCAGATTTACCAGTTTCTTTTTCAGCACTTTTATCTTCTTTGATAGACAGAAGATACACCCATGTACATCGATTTGTCTCATAAGCCGAGTTTTGCCTCCTAATAGACGTAAAAACTCTCTCTCTCTCTCTCTCTCTCTCTCTCTCTCTCTCTCTCTCTCTCTCTCTCTCTCTCTCTCTCTCTCTCTCTCTCTCTCTCTCTCTCTCTCTCTCTCTCTCTCTCTCTCTCTCTCTCTCTCTCTCTCCCCGTATGTATGCGTGTGTGTGTGTGTGTGTGTGTGTGTGTATATATATATATATATATATATAGAGAGAGAGAGAGAGAGCATCTCTAGCATCCCATCGTGCCTGATCTTCAGTAGGAGGAACTATAGGTAAAGATCTACCGTGACTCTGGATGTAGAAGTGGTTACCTCTTCTTACTTGGTTCTGTAATAGTAACTCCAATACCTCTTGGAGCTGTTGTAGCCCCTTCTTCGCCTTCTCGTCTTGGTCTTGTTAAGGATCCATTGACGATACTCCATAAATCCTGTCACTAACAAATTCATCATCATGAAACTCCACATGGGATAATTAGAAGATCCATCCAACTTGTCCTCAATCTCAATTCTAATCTCACTCATCTTAACTAAGTGTGTATGTCTATTATGCTCTGATACCAAGTGTTGAAATTTGGGGCCCCAAGATCGTTCCAATACTAAAACCTTTTGAGCATACACACTTAATTAAAGATGATTGGTGAGAGATATAAAGAAAGAGATCTTGAGACATGGATAGGGAACGTGAGCAAGTTGCTTACTCACTAAAAAATAGATGTCCAAATTACAACATGGGAGTACTACTCAACCATATAATGTGGTGCACTCACTAATGGAAGAATAGTCAAGAAGATGATGATACAAAATTCAGATTATGTTGTTATAATCTGAGTGTGTGTGAAGCGAGTGAGGAACGAAGTGAAACTAACCTCACAAAATAGTGCAACAAATCTGAAAATCAGCAAACCCTAATTCTGAAATTAGGGTACAGAAAGCCTAAAAACAGAATATAAGGCTAGCTTACAAAAGATAGCTGCCACCACCTTGTAGAAGACTTCTTGCTCCAAGAGAGTAGCCTTTCCTTCACCAAATCTTCACCTCCAAAGCTTCAGAACTCCAAAACTCTAGTTTGAGAATTGTCTCTCTTCCAAAATAGTGCCCAACCATGCTCCTTATATAGGTTATGATGTTCCCAATAAAGCCATGTGCAAGATTTAGCGAAAAAATCCAGAAAAAGCTATGATCGCTGTTTTCTTTTAATTGATCGTTAAAATTCTGGGTTTCGTGATTTATAAAAAACCCATCGCTAAAAATTGTTTGATTTTAGTTTGGATCGCTCAAATTAAGTTGCTTTTGACCACAGCAACTATATGACCTAGCTTTTTAAGTTTGGACTTCATAGGCTGCTTTTCCTCCATTTTGAGCTGAATTAGGGTTTGGATTATCTCCCTGTTCTAACCTCTGATGAAGAAATGAAGCATACCACTAGATAGCTCTGGCCAAGCTCTATCTATCTAGCCTAAAAAAGTTTTACCCAAACTGTACAAAAAATGTTAAGTCCAAAAAGTAGAATTGTTAGAATGTAGACCATATGTACATTGACTTCCAACAATCTTGTGGTTTGTCCACTACTATGACAAACATATATGTCATGATGAGCCCATGCAAAACCCAAAGTCACCCTCAAAACAAAGTGCAACTTTATGCCCATAGTAGTCAGCTTCAATTTTATATAACCATAAGCTCTACTATGCATTGTATTGACTAAATATTGTGACATCACTAGCATCATAAATGCCGAATAGTGGGTCTGCGACTAGAAACAAATACATGCTCACACACAAAAACCGAAGACGCACATAGACCATGAGCACGAACTCATTGGAAGCTAAGTAAAAAGAGTCTCTAACAATTCTAGAAGTGCTTGACAATTTTATATTGAGAGTATAAGCCAAACTTACTATGTTATAGTTTTCATGTCATATGAAAATGGTTATAAATAACAAAATAGGAACAACTAAGCAGTTTCCATTTTTTAAGAAAGAAAATTGCATCATCCAAAGCTTGAGGATGATCCTTCGATGTAGGCCCATGTAGGTAGATAACTTGTTAACCACCACCATCCATAAACAACAAAAAGTTAGAACTTAGATATCTAGTTTACGATGGTAGGTACTTTAATAATGCGAACATCTTTTGTTAATAACTATCTACAACCAAATACTTTGGTAGAAAGTCAATTTACTCTTCATTCTCATTTATTTATCACCTCTTCTTCTTGGTGCCCCAAAAGTATAAAAATTTGGTAGCCTTCCCAAAAATTGCTCCATCTTGATAAGAAGATTTCTTGAACACAAGTCACTCTTGGGTAAATTGTAGGATACTCTAGCACTCTTGTGAACACTATCAAGAGGGAGGCCCTTTGGAAAATTTGGAGAGAGAGAGAGAGAGAGATGTGCCGCCAATTTCGAAAACACACCCAACTAGAATTCCATAGAGAAAAGCATTGCCTTCTTATATAAGAAAATAAAAAACAGTGAAAGGAATCACTCCCTTTTGCCACTATGATTTTTATATGTTAGAGAGCATAGCTTGCTAGAAAATGAAACCCAACAAAAAGGAAGAGAGGTTTAAAAATGTCCATTCTTCTTGAACTTTGCCTTTCTTACTTGAAGTTTGTGTTTGCAAGGGAAAAAGACTTTGTGGAACGAATTGAAAAAATTGTCATCTTTAACCCTTATTTGTTCAACATACAATGTTGAGAAAGTATAATAACAACAATAATAATATTATTATTAATGAAAATTCAGTATGTCCATTGTTCATGTGTCATGGGATAAAGCACTTTATAAGCTTCTTTTAGTTTTTTGCAACACTAAGGTTTTATTTTCTAAAGCATAAACTTGAATTTTATATGAGTAGCTTTTGTCTTGACTCTTAAAAAGGAATAAATTTTTGTATAGTTTGAAAAGGAAAAGTCAAATTTATTTTAAGAGGTGGATTTTTAAGAAGACACTTTAAAAGAAGAGTGTAGGAAATCTTGCCAGATTTCTATATAAAAACTCTTTAAGGATGTTTGAAGAATTCTTTAGAAGTTTCTTGTAAAACCAAAGGTCCCGTCTTGAGTTAAAGTCCTTTGGGTTTACATCAAAACAAGAGCGATTACAAATGACAAGTCCCTTTGTAGACCAAAGATCTTTTGTAAATCTCCTTTCATTCTTCTTATTCCTTCTCATTTCTCCCTCCTCTTTACCTTCTTACAAAAGTAATGGCTTCACAAGGATAAAACCTGTAGGTAGTTGTTTGTCTCCTAGACAATGTTTTACAGAGTGTCAAAGTCCTTTATAAAATGAGGTATCTCCCTCTTCCATTTGAGTGGTGGGACATAAGGAAAAGTTTTCTTCTCTAGTCCCTCACATGGGTGGAAGCTCTAAGCAAGACGAGGCAAATAAGCATTGGTCTTCTTATTAGATGTGTGTTGAGGGCCTTGAGGCACCAGTGGCATGAGTTCAAGATCGATAAAAGCTCACATACCACTTCTTTTGCATCACTATGAAAGGTAGGAAGGATGGGTAGGTACTTGGTACGAAGGTACTAGGTAGGCTAGTAGATAGATAAATAAATAAATATCTCGAGAGATAGAGGATTACATGTATTTTTTTACCATGAACATATAAAGGTACTTACCATATATTGCATATATTCTGGGCCAAAATGTAAACGATATAAATGAAGGGGTAAATGAACCTCTATTTCTATTTTGAATTTTTGATTGTCTACAATTTAAACAATTTAAATCTTGGTTAAAAACTATGATTTAAATCTCTACTTTGTACTTTAAATACTCTCCAACCTCATCCCCAATGATATTCCACCTCATCCTTGTTTGCACCCTCTCATCTAGCCTCATCCTCTTACCATTTAATTCTACTTGCCTCATCCAACTCTCCCTTACTCATTAACTTGACTTGCTATATCTTATTACTGACATCAGCTTGCCCCTCACGGCAACCATCAAGGTGTCCTCTTCTGTCCCACTCCTCCTATCCTCTTAAAATCATTGTCGAGAAAGAAGATCTTTAATCATTATTCTTGCAATTTTTAACTTTCCTAGTGGCAGCATACTCACAGTGCATTGACTACATGAGATATGCAATGTTGTGCACCTTACTCCAACCTTACACTTACTATACATTTTCCCGATATTCCTTATCAAGGCACAACCACAATTTGCCAACTTTCTCGATAGGGCACATACATATCCTAATAGCGTTAAAGTTCTCCTTCCTTTTATGAATAGTCACATCAGCACATGGACACTCCATACTACCATAATGCAGTTCTTACACATTAAATGCATCTCATTTGATGGAAAAACAATAGACAAAAATTCTCAAAATATGAAGTTCATTTCCTTAAGCTTATTAGGATAGCATGGTGTATATGAAGATTGCCTTTGAATACACAATTGACTAGTCATGAAAATGTCTAAAGAAGTGAGGACTAAACCATAAACAGGAACTCTGGTACTCAAACACATCAAGCGAAAACCAAGAACAAAAGTGCAGCCTAAATCACAATATGATGAGGATAAAACTCAGACTATACACTTGTAAGTTGAAAGTTGGTAAAACTCCCAGTTGCACCCTATGTATACTTGATGGTTTGCATTATAACCACATGCAAAGTGATAAGCTTAGAACCATGTTTAGTATACATCAATAAAAGGTTTTGCACTTACTTGAAGAGACGCACGAACCAAAGGGCCCCTACCTGCTCCAACAACCATAAGGACCTGCGAGCCAGAGATAATCCTGGTAAGAAAAGAACTAATATTTCATGGGGATTGGTTTTTCTTTTATTTGGGTGGGGGTGCAGCTGTGTAGGGGGGCATGCCACATGTTCAAATTCTTAGATTTACTGTGAGTGAACAGACCGTGTATTGCACATCTACTGACATAACATGTACCACAAATCTGGCCTTCAAATTCAACTAATGAAAGTAGAAGCAGGGCATCTTTAAAACTGAAAGAGCATAATATTAGTGCCCTTTTTTATAATGTTAAAAAGGAAACACCATCTAGAAAATGGGCAATGCTTAATATGATCCAGCAATTCTATATGAAATGATCAAAATAAATATTAAGTACATACGAAGATTGCACCAGTCATACAATCAACCCCACCAAGACACAGTTCAGACAGACATTAATGCCATGTGAGACTTAACCATTAGCATTAACATGACACAGGCCACATAAACATTCAAGCGTTGCCATTCCAACTTGATCAGCTGACAAAAACTTCTGCAAAAAGATTTGCATACAACTATAATTATAAAAATCAGAAAACAAAAGCACTTGCTCCTGAGAGATCTTCTTTTCTTCTTTTATTACTACCAACACTGAATAATTGTTACAAAAGTTCAACACAAAACAAATATATGGAGATGAAAAGTCATAAAAATATGAATGCTTCCTTACAGTGACAGTTGTGGAGGCATCACTGTCAGGCACACGATCAAGCAGTGCTGCATGAACAGCCCTTTGATACTACAAGGGAGAAAAATGAATAATAAACACACGAGGTACACATAGAGGTTCATTTTAGTTCAAATGATGGGTTCATCACATATAAGTTGACTGTTACCTGAATATATTTCATGGTATCCTTTTCGAAAGTCTCATAGGTCTGCGCTTCCAGATTGTCCATCAATGGCTGTAAGCAAGATGAAATTTAAGAACAACATAGCAAGATATTTGTAATAAAACCAGCTTCTCAATTTACCAACAATGAATAAGGCTAGTATGAATTTCGACGCAGAGCAATGATGATATCAACATTAAATAACAACGACTGAAGTAGTCAAGATATCAAATGAACTATTTAAACTGGGAGATGCCTTTGATTATAAAAACTTAAGAGTAAAGCCTAGACATTATTATCAATCTCTCAGACCTTCAAATAAGAAATGAATGCAAATTACGAACACATATCACTGGTAACTACATTAAAATGTCCTAGGTTACTAAGAACATTAGCTGAATCAACTAGATAAAGTCTAAACTTCCAGATTCAACTGCCAGAAACCTGAAGAGGAGCTTGTAGGAAGTCTCTATATCCCAGCTGCAAAGAAAAACAGAAGTATAAGTGAACAAAGGAAAATTTTATTTGTTTACGATGAAATTTTCATTCTTGTAAGCTTTCATAAGCATATGGCCTAAATATCACCTCAAACCTCTCTTGTTCACTGATAGGAGGCAATTTTCGATACAAATGACTCAAATACTCCAAGTAAAGTTTCAAAGGATGTCTACTGGCAACACCTGCCAAAAAACAACGCAATCAATTTAAAGAAAAGCTTTCAGTGTGGTTCATGATGACTTATAAGGAGACCAACCCCAAAAGAAAAGTCATAACTACGATTAGCAGAAAAACATGTTGTAAAATAAAATACTAAGCTGTATGAACCTTTACCATTTCTTTGTGACAAAATAATAGCTATAGTTGAAATTTGCATGCAAGTTATAGAACACCAATGATCAATGATGAAGCTTACAAGGACTTGAAGAATCAAGTATGATCACAGTGTAGAAGCAAACTTCTTATGAATTCCAGAATAAAGAACAAATACAGAGAGAGAAAGAGAGAGAAAGAGAGAGAAAGAAAGATTTTTAACATGTATTAGAAGGCCAAACTCGACCTATGAGAAAGAATCAATGTACATAGGTTATGTCTCCAGTCAATCAGAAAGACAAAGTATGCTGAAGATAAAAACTGATGCTAATACAAAGAAAATCAGAGTCAGCCAGAGAGATAAAGAAAGAAGAAAGAAAGATTTTTAACATCCGTTAGAAGGCCAAACTCGACCTATGAGACAGAATGAATGTACATGGTTTGTGTCTCCGATCAAATGGAAAAACAAACGCGTGCAGAAAATAAAAAACTGATGCAAAACTAGGTGAAAAACATGTGTGTGGAGAGCCTATGAGGGCTGCTATATGGGGGTGCTATCTCTATGGTAGCCTATATGCAAGAGGGTGATACAAGTATGAGAATGCATCTAAGCGGCATAAAACCCCAACTAGTGCTCATATGTGGATGTAGTATGTGGTACGTAGGTGGAGGCGGGGTCATGGCGGCCGAATGACTGCAGTGGGGTCCGACATCATCTCAGCTCGTACGTCCTCAATGGTTCGACGATAGCGAGCCTCTATATCTGCAATCTAATGACTGTGTAATCTTTGTGTTAGATAGCCTCTAGCTTGGGGTCACCTCCTAGCACGAGAGGTCTCAGCCTGCTGAAGAGTCACCCATCTCTGAGTGACAACAGTTTTTTTTTTTTTTTGTGGGTATGCGTATGCATATGCGTATGCGTGTGCGTGTGCATGTGTGTCTCTGTGTGTGTGTGTGTGTGTGTGTGTGTGTGGAGGGGGGGGGGGGGGGGGGGGGGGGGGGGGCATGTCGTTGAGTAAAGAAATCAATGAGCTTGTCTGTCTCCTGCCAATCGGAGCTGTTGTAGTGGGCTCGAGCAGGGCATCTCTGTGGCACTGTATCTCTAGTAAGAATCGTCCTAACTGACACTGATCTCTAGAGGTCATGATTCTCACGAAGGGTAGGCTGTCCTGTGAATAGAGCCTTATATCTGCTCTTGATATCATTATTGCCTTGCATTGGCATACAAAGTGCTCCTCATCCTCTACCTCTACCCCAATGTTCTTCTCACTACATGAGAAGGCGAACTTGGGGAGAGTCTAGGTCGTATAGGAAGGGTGGTAGTCTGTCCCTCCAATCCATGTCCATCAACCCATGCCCTAACATGAGAATACCAAGCTCTCTCATACCCTGACTCAACGGCATGTATCGCCGCCACAAAAGCTCTACGTGTGAGTCTATCTGCTAAGAGCTCCCTTATCCTCTGAATGAAAGATATTGTCTGGAATAGTGCCTCTACTACCATGGGAGGTGTGGCCATCTTTGCTCTGATGATGTCATGTGCCAGTGTGTGTTTCCCACGGAATAGCCGTCAGATCATGCGTACTTGCGGCCTCTCAATCACACTCCGCTGAGCAGCTTTGAGACCTAGACTCCCAACTATCGCTGCATACATCATAGTTGGTGTGACTAGTGTGTCAAATAGACACGACAATCATATATACCAGAATAAATCTAGGAAAACCCTGAATTCACTCTCAAAAGAAAGTGCAACTATAAGCTCATGGTAGTGAACAACCAGACTTGAAGAGTCCAAAAAAAAAAAAAAAAAAAAGGTAAAATTTATGCGTATTACATGAAATCATCAGCAATCAAGACTCGAGTAGTCTACTTCTGATTATCAATGGCACCTACCAAATTTAAAATTCATATCCAAGGTGCATTATATGTGACTTGATGTGTACAAGGTCACTAGGTGGAACATTAAACTTTGTGGGTCTCATTAACAACAGAAATTGTGAACCTCAAGTAAATAAGTTAAGAATTTATGATAAAAAATTTATGATATGTGCTTCATATATATATATATATATATATATATATATATATATATATATATATATATATATATATATATATATATATATATATATATATATATATATATATATATATGTGTGTGTGTGTACACCTAGTCTTTATGTGATTTGCCTCCATGCAAAAAGGCCATTGGCACTAAATGGGTATACAAGCTGAAGAGTAAGCCTAATGGAACAGTCGACATATATAAGGCTAGGCTTGTTGCAACAGGTTATGCTCAAGAGAGAGGCATTGATTTTGATGAGACCTTTGTACCCACATGCCGAATGACCACCGTTCATAGCATTTGTGCAGTTGGAGCCATCATGGTTAGAATGTACATCAATTGGCCATTAAAACTGCATTTTTGAATGGTGACTTACATGAAGTGTATGTATTTCATCTCAATGGTTTTGTGCAGAAAGGACATGAAAACTAAGTGTGCAAGTTGAAAAAGGCATTATATAGTTTGAAGAAAAGCACCACGTGCTTGGTATGAAAAGATACATGCCTACTTGATTGCACATGGTTTTGAACACAATCCAATTGAGACCACCTTATATGTTAAGCATGCAAATGATGTGCTTGGCATGCTGCTCATTGGTCCTAATGAGAAGCATATTGCTGATTTTTTAAGGCTGATTTGCATGCCTCCTTTGAGATGTCAAATTTTGGGCATTTGCATCATTATTTGGGCATTTGATTTATGCAAGTCAATGGTGGAGTAGCTATGTGTCAAACAAAATATATTGACATATTATTGCAGCATTTTGGCCTAGAAGATTGCAAACCTATTGCCACTCCTATGGAAACAAGTTTGCGGTTGAGTCTTCATGATGCATGAGACGCATTTGATGTTGTTCGATTTCAGAAGGTTGTTGGATGTTTGATTTACTTATGCATAACTCCACCTTATATTCAATTTGTTGTCTCGGATTAGCACGTTTATGCATTGCCAAAGTTTCAAGCATTAGCGGGTGGTTAAGCACATCTTTCACTACTTGAGTGGTACTAGACTACTTGGATTGCTTTATCCCAAGCGAGGATCACTACTACCAAATTTACATGCATGTTTTATGTGACGAGGCTGGTTGCTAGGACTCTCGGTTTTCCGCTAGTGGCTTTGCTTCATGCTTCGTAGCTCATGCATATCTTGGTTGAGCAAGAAGCAGCTTATTATGGCCACTTCTAGTTGTGATCTCGATTGCACAAATTTGCTAACTGAGGTACGGTTCGTCAAGTTCGATTTAGTTGGAGCTTCAATTTTTAGGTATTTTGAAAATTGTGCCCAAAATTGAGAAGTGATGAATGACTTTGAACTTCGAGCAAAAGCCTACGATACCGTTCACTTCCTTAACCTTCATGCGTTCGAGAGAGCAATGAGCACTAGCTTGAAGCTTTACGCCATAGCCCTAAGCCCATAGCCATAGCTGTAAGCACTCAGCACACATCTACTTCGACTAGCTGTTCGACCTCTGGTAGCTGTGCATACCCGAGTGAGGAGAACTTCATTGTTGCTTCGTTATAGTGCTAAGTGAGGACTTCCGACTCAGTATCCATAATCGGAGTGTGTGTCGCACTATTACTAGTCAAAGTTCATTGCTCGTAACCCGAGTACATTGCAATTCGCCCATAACCCAACTACCAAGTTCATTTCACAACATTATAGTAACTACATAGCATCCTTTGAACCATCCATAATATATTTTCATAATCCTTAATTCCAATTCCCTAAGCCCTTTTATCGCATTTGAATTTTGTTGAGCATCCTTTTATCATCCATAAAACCAGTCACCATATCCATATTCCATAATCTTGATTCCCTAAGCTTATTGAGTATTTACTATTCATCAACATCGGTCCTCCTTACAAGTTACTACTTAGTACTTAGTAGTTACTAGCAAGTACTACCCATTGTCCAACATCATGCCTCATGTCATATCAGGTGTATGGGATGCACATACAATTTGCCATTCATTGGCATTTCGGTCCAATGCATTTGGATTTGGTACTAGAAAATGAGTCTATAAGTATTGTGGTAAGAATTTCACTACTATCACAACATGACTCATTAGCCATGTGTCTGGTGTAGGGGGAGGGGGCATCTGAGCATGTGAGAAGATCCCTCCTGAAATTGCAGAGGTAATTCATCGTGAGCACAATTCTACTCAACAAGGGAAGGTAGCTTGTCGCCGTCAGATGGAAGCAACCTATGTTGAGATAATGGATGATGTGGATGCCTTTGTTAGTCAAGACACCTCCACCCATGAAGGGGCTATTTGCATCACAATGTGATGAGGAAGATACTTCTGCTCGTTTTTCTCAAAGAGCTAGGCAAGCCACCATGAGCTCTTCTTTTATGTCCTCTCTGTTGCAGAAGCAACATATGAAAGCTGCTGAGATTGAAATAGAACGTTGCATTCTTCAATGCAACCTATCATTTAATGTAGTGAGGAAAGAAGCTTGGAGGAGAATGGTTATAGCCATTGTTCAAGTTGGCCCATGTGATGATTGGCATGGAGTGGAATATAATAGACTCTGTGGACCTATATTAGATGAAGAAAAGGAGTGCATAGAGTTGCAACTAGAGCCCATTAGAGTGGGATGGAAGACCTATGGTTGCTTCATCATCTCATATGGATGGAGTAATAATAGAAGACGCCATATCACTAACATTTTGGTCTCTAATTGTTTAGAAACTTATTTTTTTACAAGCTATTGATGCGAATCATGCAGGGGTGCACATCATTGGGAAGTTTATCTTTCAACGTGTAAAAACCATTATTCCTGAGATTGGTGCAAAAGCGTTGTACAAGTTATACCGAACAATGCTTCCAATTACAAGAGAATGGGAGAATTAATTGAGAGAGAATTCCCTAGTATTGTGTGGACTCCATGTGTCGCACATTGCGTAGATCTTCTCTTTGAAGATCTTGCAAAATTACCATGGCTTGCATCTTTAGTAGAAGATGCAAAATGTATAGTCACATTCACTAAGACGAGCCATCTAGCATGATGCCCTAACTATTTTTTGATTGTATAGTGCACATGACATGATTCGACCTGTGGACACATGCTTTGCATATATCTACTTAGTGTTCCACATGGTTATGGATTCTTTGCGTATGACTGTTATTGATCGACGTTGGTTGACCATGTCCACGACGAGCACTGATATTGCACGATATGTGCAACACAAAATTCTAGATGAGGACTTTTGGATTTAGCTCGAGATTATATTGCCTATTTTGAAATACATTTATATAGTCTTACGCAAGGTGGAACTATACGTTAGGTTCGGTACGTACGGTTCGCATACGGTTCAAGATCCGAACCGAATCTTGAGGTTCGGTACGTTCCGTACGTTGTTCTATAATTTAACAATTCATAAATGACAAAAACATACAAATATTATATGTTGCATGTTCAAGAATCAAGTTATCTAAACACTAATTTCAACATTAAACAATGAATTATGGTAAAAAAGAGTCGGGCCATGCTTAAATCGAGGGCAAAAAAAATGAAAATGTAGCATAAATTTAAAAATACATTGAATACGTACGGTACGGTTCGGTACGTTCCGTACGTACCATACGTCCAATACGTACGGAAAAGTGTATGGTTCGAGTTTTGATCCTACCTTGGTCTTACGTATACTAGACCAAGAGGATCCACTCTTGCTCTAGTGTATCATATGTACACACGCATACGCGAGGCGATTGCTACATCCACGGCATTGATTCCTTCATGGTATGTTCAATGTTGATTGATTTTGTATAATGGTCATTGGTCAATGTTCAGTAATTTTTTATTTAATGTATAATTTGTTTTACAATTTTTTCTAAGAGAGAGAATGTACTTCGGTTGATTGATTCGTGATGGGTCCACTTATCTAGACCGATTCATGGATTTTCAACTTTACTATATCCTTCCTTCAAAGGACATGCATCATGGTCAAAGGGGTCCCTTCGGCTTATGAAAGATCAATGGCACATATTTTCTCGGAGGAGAGCGAGTTCATGGGGTACATGAGCAACATCGGAATTGCTTATGGCTGTAGTACCTCGCTTCATGCAGAGGTGACCATGCGACCTTATTGCAGGTGTTACCCTCCATAAAACCACCTGAACTTGGGGACAGGCCATTTAGGACTCAAGCTATATGTTGTCACTGAATACAGGTATGAAGTAAGAAAGATACCAACCCATGAGTTAATACGAAAAAAAAAAAGTGAAGATCTGATACATTCAACGAGGAAAATGCCATAGTGGATGTACCAAAAGATTCCAAAGAAACATTTTGTCACTTGAAAGCAAAAAATTTGAATACAACTAATGTTAAAGTTCATGTTATGTGAGCAAAAAATATTTACCCGCAGAACCATTGGCATGAACCAGGTTCGAAGGCTCCAACTCCATTTGATCCAAATTATGAAAAGAACTTCCTGATACTGCTATCTGCCCAGTTATAAGAAATGCATTTCACATTAACGAACAGTGGACAAGTCAGTAAAGGCGTTTTGCTCCTTAATGGATAGTCATACTTGCACAGAGTGTTCAAATAGTGTAGATATCAAGTTCTGATGACGTTTTGAAAGGCATGGATACCCCTTCTTATTTGTAAGAAATGCCTGCAGTAGTCTGATATTAGTTCACGATGGCTTAAACTCAGCACAAAACGATGATGCATTTTTGCAAGAAAGGATGCAAAAGAAATGAAGCTCTAGCTTGTATTCCTACACTTGTGTGCAAAATTGCTGCTTTCACTGGTTCTCCCAACCATCGTTGAATGGCCCATGCAGAAGGTAAAGATGCCCTACAAGAAACATGATTTTACTGACTGCATATGTTGCCTTAAGAATGAGTTACAACTTACAAGTTTATCAAAATTTAAACAACAGCAAATCATGACAGTCAGAAATTGCTTCTGGAAAAATGTGCCTATTAAAAAGGTAACAATATTTTTCATTGAGAGGAAGAAAACACCGAAACAAAATATAGTATCACACAGTGAAAGAACATTACTCACGTTATGTCTAACACCACCGACAGATGACTATGGTGTTCACAAAGCATACGGAAAACATTCCACCATTCCCATGAATCACTCACCGGCCTTCCCGACACAGAATCTCTTCTCTGTTGAAATAGCATTAAAAAACACATTTTATCTTAGTAGAAATAAACACAATGATAGCAACATAGAATAAGAACATTAAAAATAAATGCAATTTTCAAACACTTACAAGAAAAACTGCATCTTCATTTGGTGTTCCCTCTGCTTCCTGCAGATCTGGACTGACAAGTGGAACTCTGAGCCATAGCTGTTGGATAGCGATGTTAAACACAAAAGTATTAGAAGCAGGTTCTCCATTTTCAAGAGCATCATGCATGATAAAGAAGACGGAAAGAAAAAAATTCACCTGCATATTTGATAAACCTGGGAGCATCTGGTTCACAGTGCGGGCATAATTACTGAAACAAAATGGTGCTGGCGTTGGTAAAATGCATGCCTGCATATAAAGCAAGCATAGTTTAGGATGAAGGCATTGAATATAATCAGCAATAAGTTATTGATAACTTGGGCTGTCCTCACCTCTCAAAATACACATTAGGTTTGATTCCTCACATAAATGTACATAAGAATAAAAAGGTATAGTTTCAGATAGTTTAGGTTTATGCAATCATTTTATTGCTCCCTTCCTTCCCCCTCCCTGCCTAAAGCCAAACAAGCTTGCTGAGAATTGTTATAAGCTAAGGCAAGTTTGGTTGGGGTGGAAGTGACAAATGATCTTGTAGCCTAAATGGTTACAAAACAGATGGTGAAGCCCATAAGCTTAAAGCCCATCTTGCCAAATATGGTGAGTTAAGTGTTACTCCCAAGGAAGCAAAGCTACTCGAATGGTAGCTCATAGGGATGGCAAAAAAAATTCTCTGACACAAACTCAATTTATCCATCCTCCTACTCCCTCTTTTAGCTCATGTGATCCCCATGGTAATCATGGCTCTCAAGCATATGAATCTTTAGGCATTGACTTGGCGCATGGTAGGCATGGGGCTAGTAGTAATGGACATAATGATGAGCCACCAACAAAGAGTAAGAGAGCATAGTGTCAAGAACATGGCTATCTTACTTCCACATCCATACGTGCTAGCTTGCAAAAGCCATGTAAGCAGAAAACTACAAAAGCACTCATAAGGACTTTCATGCAATGCCAATTGTCATTGGTGAAAATGCCATGGAGAAAGTGGCATTGCTAGGGTTTTGATGGTCAAGCGCCAAATACGATGAATTGAGGAGAATGAAACTGAAAAGATCAAATGGTGGAGAGGGAGATTGAGCCCATGGAGGAGACATGGGCAAAATATGAAGCATCCATCATGTGTGATGGATGGACCAATATGCACAAAAAAAAGTGAATAATATTTTGGTGATTTTTTTTTTTGAGAGTACAATGAATTTGGAAAGACACACGCACCCAACCTCGTAAGGTAGAGGCACCCATCTTGGGGAACTTTAAGGCATCCAGCCTCGGGCGAGACTTGAACCCGAGACTTGAACCCTGGCCATCTGCCTAGGAGTACAAGGCACATCCGCTAAACCACGCCCTCTCGATTTTTGGTGTATTGTTGCAAAAGCACCGTGTTAATATTTTGGTGTATTGTTGCAAAAGCACCATGTTCCTTCAAGCGATAGATGCATTGACACGGAGTCTTGTGGTTACAAGAATGTATTTTTTAATTTATTATTTTTTCTAGGTTATATGATACATCATCCATGTGACACCTAAATACTTATAATGTATGTAGTATGCACTATGTCCATAGCCTATAGGCATGCAACCAGGCGCATATTGTTGATATATGTTTGTTCATTGATTCGTTGTGAATAACAAATACCATTAATATGTGTCTTTACCATACATGCAACATGTGGATTATGCAATCAATGTAGCATATGGATATCCTCAATATGTGCATATTACATATGTATTATAATTTCTAATTTAAACTATTATGTATTATGTGCATGTGCGATGCGCATGGCACATACCAATGTTGAATGCGCATATGTAACATGTATAATGTACTATGTGCATATGTATTATGTATAATGATACATAAATTATGCATTATTATAGTTTATGCATAATAAGTATATAAATATTATAGGATTACATGTGGGATGTGAGTCTGTAACATGTCACAAGTACATGCAAGATGTGTGTGTGTGTGTCAGGTGCATATGACATGTGATGTGCATGTGGCATATGCCAAGAAGCATATATCTTACATGCCAATGGTCATATATGTGACATGTCACATATGTGTCAAGTTTCAACATCATTCGTTACACATATGTGACCATTATTATGTCACTATGTGCACAGTACACAATACATAAATGATATGTGGCATCAATGTTCAAAGATCATGTTTGTGCATAATAGATTATAGCACTAAGCATGTGTGTTTGTGCCACGAACATGTTGCATGCAAGTTGCAACATAATATATATGTGCCTTAATGATAAATGATGATTCTTAGTGCATATTACATGTCTCATGTAATATGCATGTACTATATGAAAGAGGCCACGGAGAGCTACGTGGTGGTGTGCTCGATTGCTCCAAATGCCTAGGGAATGAGATGTTGCATGAGGAGAGAGAGAAAGTAGAGAGAGAAACTTACGCAGAAATTTGGAGAAGAAGATGAAGAAGCTGAAGTTGAAGAAGTCACAATCAAGTTATGAGAGATTTGGGACAAAGTCTTATTGATAAGTGACTTTTAGATCATTTGGACATGTTCACACGTGGTAAATGACCAAAAGTCATAAAAATAATGTAAATGCCTATAACTCCTCGATTTTCGATCCAAAAAATATGACAAAAATATGTATGGAAAGCTCTCGAAGAGAGCTTTCACATGGAACAGTCAAAATATACAAAAAGAGTGTCATTGGGGCCTCTATCCCAAACAACCTCACACTTAAAGGACCAAGGAGACTCCTTTAAACTAAGTAACTCCCACCATCTATAGACACTTCGTGACAGCATCTATTGTCCTTGGATAGACACTGGTTAGAGAGATTATTGACCTCGATCGAAGTGGTCAGGCCATCCTCTAACATCTCTCTAATGAAGTGGTATCTCAAAGCAATATGCTTTGTACGAGCATGGAACATGGTATTCTTTGCCAAACATATGGCACTCTGGCTATCGCATCCAAGAACACGTGCCTTTTCAGACATCCCAACTCACTGCACAAGCGAGCTAACCAAATGGTTTCTTTGGAAGCCTCTGTGGCTGAAATATATTTGGCCTCTATAGTAGATAGAAGTCTAGAGCACCATGAAATAGCTCCACTTGCAAGGGTGTATACATAGCCACTTGTGGACTTGTGAGTATCCATATCACTTTCCATGTCTGAATCAGAGAATCCTTTTAACTCCGATGGACCCTTTCCATAACTAGCTTTCCCAAGATTAACCCTGAACCAGCTAAATACTCCCAATCCATGAGCAATGTCTGGCCGAATGGCAACCATAGCATAATAAGTGAACCACAAGTTGATGCATATGGAACACTCTTCATGTAGTTTGCTGCATCATCATCTATGGTACAATCATCCTTGGAAAGCTTAACATGTGACTGCAATGGCATTCCAAGAGGCTTAGCATCAGCCACATTAAATCTGTCCAGCACTTTTTCAATGTACTTTTCTTGGGATAAATGCAAAGCATGCTGCTGCCTATCCCTTTTTATTTGCATACCAAAAATATGCTCAGCTTCCCCAAGGTCTTTCATTGGGAATGCAGAGTTGAGCTGCTGTTGCAGAACATTTAGAGTGGCAGCAGCATATCATCTACATACAGCACAAAATGATTGGACTGCCATCTTCATCCTTTTTAGTGTACAAACAGTGGTCTTCATGGCTTCTTTTGAACCCATGTTTGAGCATAAATGCATCAAACTTCTTATACCATTATTTGGGGGCTTGTTTCAGCCCATATAAGCTCCTTTTCAGCTTGCATACCAGATGCTCTTTTCCAGGAATGGCATATCCTTCTGGCTGTTTCATGTACAGCTCTTCATCTAAATCACTGCAAAAAGGCTGTTTTAACATCGATTTGGAATAACTCCAAATCCAAGGCAGTGTGAGAGCAAATAACACACGTAATGTGGTCATTTTAACCCCCGGGGAGAACACCTCTTGGAAATCAATGCCCTCTTTTTGGGCATATCCCTTAGCAACCAGCCTTGCATTATACTTTGGGTTTGCAATCAACAGTTTTGATTTTGTATACCCACTTGTTGGGAATGGCTGTTCTACCTTTGGGCAACTCAACCAAATCCCAAGTATCATTTGCATGCAAGGCTTTTATCTCTTCATGCATGGCTAACTCCCACTTCTTGTGCTCACATAGCTTTGCCTCTTTATAAGTGAGAGGCTCACCCTCATCTGATAACATAATGTAATGTACAAAGGGGTCCTATCTGTTCATAGGCTTCATGGATCTACATCAAGAGGTACATCAACTTCCTCATTGTTAATGGGCTTCTGTACATCATTTCCAGCCTTGTGTTCAGCATGAACAGGTGGCCGCATATGCCCATCAGGTGCCTCATTTTGTTGTCCAACATCATCTCGCTCAATAACCACTGGCTCATTTTAATTTCCAGCCAAATGTGGTGCATCCCAATGGTTCATATCAGATTTAACATGTGGATGTACATGCTGAAATTCAACCTTTTTATGATCACTTTTAGAGCCACAATCATTTTGAACAGCCTTGCCTCATTAAATTCAACATCCTGACTACATATTACCTTCTGTAGTTGAGGTAGCCAAATCATGTAGCCCATTTTACCTTCATCTCCATAACCCCTGAAGATTCCTTTCATGGACTTTGCATCTAACTTGCTTCTCAACTCAGGCCTTATATCCACAAAAGCATCACAACCAAAGATGTGTAGGTGTTCATATGAAGCTGGTTTGCCAGAACAAACCTCTTCCGGAATGCCACCTTTTTAGGACATATGCGGGGATCGATTGCAAACATAAACTGCATTTTTCAAAGCCTCTCCCCAAAATCCATGAGAGAAATTAGTTGTGGACAGCATGCATCTTACCCTCTCACATAAAGTCCTATTATACTTTTCAGCCACACCGTTGGAAGAGGGGCTGTATGGGACTGTTAGTTCCCTCTTAATACCAAGATTTTGACAAAGTCTATTGAATTCAGCACTCGTAAACTCACCCCCATTATCTGTATGTAAGCATTTCAGCTTTCTACTTGTTTGGGTGGTCACAAATGCATGAAATTTCTTAAACACAACAAAGGCTTCATCTTTATTTTAGCAAATATACCCAAAGCTTCCTAGAGTAGTCATCAACAAAAGAAACAAAGTAAAGAGCACCCCCCAAGACCCATAGATTTGGTGGGCATGCTACAAACATCAAAATTAACAAGATCAAGCACATTAGACTTACGAGAGACACCAAAGTAGTAGGAATTCTTTACTTGCTTACCATATTGGCATTCATTAAAAAAATCAGTTTTGTGCCTTTAGCATCAAACTTATCCAAATTACATAGTTTATCAAGGCCTTTTTGGCTCATTTTGCCAAACCTTTTATGCCATAGTTCCATATGTGAATGGATTTCAGCCAAAGCAATAAACTTGCTAAGCAGGCTTACCATGCAAGCAATAAAGAGTCCCTTTCTTTGTACCTTTAACAATCAGCCTAGAGCCTTTGATAATCTTCCGTGACACCTTCTCAAAGAGGGTACTATATCCATGCATACCCATTTACCCAACAAACAATAGGCTTTTCTTGATGCTTGGTATATACCTTGCATCATGCAAAACAAGCTCATTAGTACCATCTACAATGAGGTGCACTATGCCAATACCTTCACTAGAACAAGCATGGTTATTTCCAAGATATACATGTCCATGGCTACATTCATGAATTACTCCTTAATAGGAGTAACATGGAACTATGCACCCGAATCCACAATCCATGTTTGTGACAAAGCATCATTCACAATAAGCAAGGCATCAATCAGATCCCTCTTTGCGATCTACATATCTTGTGAATGAATATTAATAGAAGCATATTTGACTTTGGCATGATCTCCTTCCATAGTAGCACAAAGAATATCTTCTGCATCTCATAGCTCCTCGATGACTACACTAGAGGCAACATCGACCTTCTCTTTGTCCTTATCCTTTTAGCTATCATGTGCTTTATTCTTGGTGTCCTTTTTATTCTTGTCACTTATGTTCTTCTTTCTTTCTAGTTCAACTTTGTAATATCTGCAATCAGGCTTCTCGTGACCTTTTCTACCACACTGGTAACAAGTCACTTCAGCCTTGCCTTTTCTTTTGTTCTTGTTCCTCTACACATTTCCATTTTTCTTTCCTCTTCTTCCTCTAGCCACATTAGTTGAGCTAGTGCCCTCTCCACTCACTTTCGCCTTGATTTCCTCATTCAAAATAGAACCCCTTAAACCATCAAAGGTAAGATTTGGGTTATTCGAAAGTGAAACAACCTATGTTTCCCATGAATCACGTACGGTCATCAACAAGAAGATGGCCTTAAACTCATCATCAAATGCAAGTACTCCAGAGTCTTGCAATTGCAAGGGAGTACCTGTAAAGACAGACAAGTGATCACCAAGATGCATACATTTTTGACTCATCAAAATGCATACACACTAGCTTATGCATAAGAAGCACTTGATTTAGAGGCATGGTGTTTTCATAGGTGGCCTTAAGCTTCTCCCATACCTCAAAAGCACTTGTAAGGCCCTTCAGATCCACTACGATTTCATCTGATAAAGCCATCTCGATATAAGTGATTCCCTTCTTGTTTAGGTTCATCCATGTTGCATCTTTCATCTTTAGGTTTGACTTCCTCAAGAGCCCCTTTGCAATCTTTAAGAAAGAGGATGCCCCGCATTCTCTCTTTCCACAAATCAAAACTCCTACCTTCAAATCTCTTGATCTCAAAGAAGTTTTTGACATCAGAGAAAGTACAGGCCATATTTGCATACTTAGAGCTTCAAAACTTCACCAAAAAACGTAAAATTCAATTGTTGTCATGTACGCAATCACCTCATGAGACTATAACTGAGAAATGAAGCCCAAAATTTGTTCAAAACTTGAAGAAACAAATTTCAGAAATTTTTTGCAAAAAAAATTCAGAAAAATCCAACAAGCTTTAATTGCATCAAAAACAAGAAATTTATTGTTTTTCAACCACAAAAGGCATACACAGATGTAAAAACGAGTCTATGGGTGCTTGTTTTCACAAAAACCCCAATTTTTGAAGCAATATGATCTATAAAATTAGAGAAATGACATGTTGTAATAAGTTACCAACAAGTATGTACTTCCAAAATCCTTATACATGTACTCCCACTTGAAATGAGAGAGAATTTTTGCAAGAAAAGGACCTGTAAATGAAAAATCAGCAATGTGGTTGATGAAAATGACCTTTGAAAATACAAGAAGCACAATAGAAGAGGTTCTCTGCTATGAAACTCTTTGAAAAACTCAAGATTCGCTTCAGCTTTGCTTTGGACCATAGTACGAACGAAAGAATTAATTCGGGATTTATTCGTTTAATTCATTTAGTTTGTTCAAACCCAAAATATAATTCGAAAATTTTATCCATCTAGAGAGAATTTTAATTTTTTTTACATGTAAAGTATATAAATATCTCAAACCCATGACATTAATGATTAGTAAGCTTCAAGCGATCATCATTGTACAGGTCGAAAAAACGTACTCGATAACAAAGTGAATCCCAAGGATATGATTCATTAAGTAAATTGTACCTCAAAAATTCGTACCAAAAAATGTATAAAATTCTATCTCAACGAATTAATTCATTAGAGAATTTTTCGAATTTTATTCTGACTATAATTTCGCAAATTTTTTACACTATGCTTTGGACTGAAGTAATCTTCCAAAAACAACACTTTTATCGCGAAAATGAAGGTTTTTTGTGATGAAATTCTCTCAAATGCAAGAAAAAACCTTCAGCTTAGCATAGACTAAAATAGAAAAGCATTTGGAACAAGTTTGTCGCGATGGAACATCTCAAAGCTTTGATACGGGTTGAAAGAGACCGTAGACAGCTACATGGTGGTGTGCTTGATTATTCCAAATGCAAAGAGAGTGGGCTGCTGCATGAGAAGAGAGAAAGTGGAGAGAGAAACTTGCGCAAAAAATTGGAGAAGAAGATGGAGAAGCTAAAGTTGAAGAAATCCCAATCAAGTTATGAAATATTTAGGACCAAGTTCTATTAATAAGTGACTTTAAGATCATTTGGGAATGTTCACATGTGGCCAATGACCCTATCTATATATATATATATATATATATATATATATATATATATATATATATATATATATATTGTATGATTGTATCATATATATTACACAATACATACTTCATAGTACATACCTCATACAAACTACATAATACATAGTACATATATATTTCAGGTAACATATCATTATTCATGTGATAATACATCATGATTCCTTGATCAAAATTCAATATTCATTGATTCATGCTAATTGTCCTAAGTTATATGGAAATTGTGTAGAGCTTGAAAGAAAATTAGAATTTAACCTTCCACGATTTCAAACACAGTAGATTTTTTTGGTAGGGATATTACATGCTTGAGATCAATGGAGTTGATGCATGTGACATGGTGGGAGAGATATGGTGTTGTTGCTCCAGAGCTAATAAGCTTCAATTTTACATTTTACTAGTTTCAAAAAAATTTTATTGTAGTATCAATCCTTGTGATTCGTGAAGGATATTGGAGCATATGGATCTTCTTCCACACAAAGAAGAGGAAACCACTTTTATTCAATGTGGTTGGAGCAACTAGTCTATTGCTACTACAATTAATGCCTTTTGGAGAGTGGTGACTATTTGAAAGAGATTCTACATGTCAATAGTAACCATATTGACATTGAGAAGATCTACCCACCATTCTGAAGAGGGCCTTGATTTGTATAGCACGCTTTATGAGCCGTTGACCTTGCAACAACACAACACTAGATCATTACATACTCGCAAATGACCCATTGTACCCACATTGGAACCATGTAGAGGCATCCACTAGTCCTATACCAGGAAATGCTCAAACTCAAGGAGTCATAGATGATGATTATGATGATGGTGATGATGATTCTCTTGATAGCCAATCAAAGACTTCAATTTGAGCTTTACCATGATCTATGTTATATGGTTATAATTTTGGATCTTTAGACTTTGATGTTTTTATTTAGTATTTGGAATTTACTATTTCTTTGTGTCATTATTTAGATCCATGTGTGTCATGGGATTTGATAATTTGATCATTGTCCATTGTTATGACATATATGATTTGACTAAGACATTTGAATTTTTTATTCGCTATTTAGTACTATGAGTTGTACCGTTTCACTCTTGAAGCTTTGTATTGTTGTGCAATTATTATGTGAGTCGTGAGGTGTGACCATGAGTTGGACATGGGTCAATGTGTATGCACATGGGTCAACGTTTAACCCATGGCATTAGTTGGAAATTTGAATCTTTCATTCTCTTGAATAATGGATCATTGATGATTGTATGTTATCATGTGCCATGTTTCAACTTCGATTGGTATAATGGTATTGATGATTATTGATAGATTTTCATAATTGATTGATTAATGATGATGAGTCATGATATCTATTATCATGGGAGACTATGTATCATTGTATGTATGTATTACCGCTTACGTATGTATCTATGTATGTACTATCATATGTGTATGACATATCATACATGCATGCATTCATGTAGCGTGAATGATGAGTTGAATCTTGATTGCCAAATTCAATGCATTCACATTGAAAGTTTACTCCCTTTTATCTTATAAGTTATGAACCATGACATACTTGGTATGTCATATTGATGTTCAAACCATCGTAAAAAAACCTTTAGCACTCATGAACATCCTAAACATATTAATATGTTTTAGTGGCATGTGTACACCTTTTTTATCATGTGAGGGTTCCTTATGGGCGTTCTTTTCTCATTTTGAACACTCTTGGTTACTTCCCTTGAGCTCTCCTTTGAGCATCTTTGATTCAGCCTTCGCCTTTTAGTATTCACTTTTACGCCTTCAAACTTCAGCCCTTAATGAAGTTAGGATTTTCTTCGGGCACACAAAGAGAGAGAGAGAGAGAGATAGAAAGCCTTCGGCTTCTTTTCACTATCCATAAGGTTCAGCCCTTAATGAAGTTAGGATTTTCTTCGGGCACACAAAGAGAGAGAGAGAGAGAGAGATAGAAAGCCTTCAGCTTCTTTTCACTATCCATAAGCTTCAGACTTCCATTAACCCTTAATGAAGTTAGGATTTTCTTCGGACACACAAAGAGAGAGAGAGAGAGAGAGAGATAGAAAGCCTTCAAACTTGAGCCCTTAATGAAGTTAGGATTTTCTTCGGGCACACAAAGAGAGAGAGAGAGAGAGATAGAAAGCCTTCAACTTCTTTTCACTATCCATAAGCTTCAGACTTCCATTAGCTTTCATCATGGGTAGAGCTCTCGATGTCATCCATAACCATGTGAAATTACAGCAATGCAATTATAGCATGGGTGTTTGTGGTGGTTCCTGCATGAAAGCTCATCTCCTTGGGTTGAGAGATAGAGGCATTGAGAAATGCCCTTCCATAATCAAGAAACTATGAACGAGTTGCTTGCTTAACTCCAATTGAGTCGAAGGGTAGGTAATATGCATATGTATATATGTCTCCATCATCTGAGAGTAGTGTAACCATGATCCATGTTGATAGGTTTGCAGGTCGACACCCATTGATCACAAGTAGTAAATCAAATTTTTTATGTGTTTTTAGCACTAGATATGTAAAGGAATGCTAGATATACATTATTCATGGATTATTTTATGAAATATAAAAAACGTTGCAAAAATATATAATACTATTTTTTTTCATTTTTTAAAGTACCCTACATACTAAACATTTTATAAACCCGTTTTAAAAGCTCGTTTTTATAACTCTCTTCGTACTATGCTTCAAACTTCAAAGCTTTTTATAATTGATTGATTGATAATCATTGATGATATTATATGAAAATCAAGATTATAACTTGCAACTTACAAGTCAAGACAATTTGAATTCTGATATGCAATATGTTACATCTATGATGTATTGTGTGTCAACATTTAGAGTCACGCTCATAGCTGATTGATGCATTAATGATAGAATGATCATTTTGGTATGCATATGCTATATTGATGTTTTCAAACTTCAAAGCTTTAATAATTTATTGATTATTGATCATTGATAACGTTGTATGAGAACTGAAATCATAAATTATGATTCATGACATATTGAAGATATGTAATATGTACATGGATGATCTACTACGTGTCATCATTTAAAGCCACACATACATGATTAATTGATTAGTGATAGAATGATCATTTCAGCTGGCATATTCTATAAGCCTACCTATGTATGTGTGTATATGCATTTTAGAGCATTTTAGGATGTATTCTATCTTATTTAGTCAAGGTTGTTAGCAACCGGATCGCAATGCCCCCCCCCCCAAACAAAAAACAAAAAAAAAACATTTTAGGGTTGGCGACTCATTAAAATCACATTGCCTTGGATGTTGTGATCCCGTTGCATAAAGTATGTTTTATGTTTGTATACCCATTGATGTTTTATGCATGTATACCCATTGATGCAAGCATAATAGTCCTTGCACTAATAAATCTATTGATCTCCAACTGGTAATACTTCTTCAAACACACAGTTATAACACCCAGAACGATAAATACATCAACGATAAAGATTACACTCATTGCTAAGTTAAGCAATGAGCCTTACATTTCATCCTGCAAAACTATCTAGAACTTCCTTTGCACATCCCTCAAAATCTTGAATCTAACTTATCCGCCACCCTTGCAGTTCATATTATGCCCCTTTTAGATAACTAACCTTGAGAATGGGACAATGATCAAGATGACAGCTTAGAACAGCCAAGTTCTTATGTGTACAGTGTAAAATCAAACAAGCTAATAGGACACATATTCAAAAGTAATTTTGTTTATGATTAAAATCAAAGAAGTTTCCCCCGACGATAACCTGTAATGATAGATGAGTTGCCCAGGCTAGTTCTTGTTTAAGTGTGATCTCAGAATCTTTTCGGATGAGCTCATTGCCCGAATCCAGATCAATCCACGAACTGATCTTTCCTGCCACAAACAAGCCATGAAAGTTGATGATCATATAAATAAACTAACCATCCTTTAGAGATGCACATTAGCCATCAAAATAGATTTATCATTCCTAAAAGCACACTAATTATCATAACTAAAAAGAATTTGTGCAAAGGAACACAATGCCATTTGCCAACTCATTTGGGACCTTAAGCAACAAAAAATTCGTACAATAAAGCCAGATGCACCAGAAACTAAATGAAGAAAAAATAAAACAGACATTGTTTAGCCTCAAAAGTGGTTGATCTGCCTTTTTGACTTCCTTGAGCATAAATGTCTGGCTTGCCCAAGAAAAATTTTAGAATATCAATCTCAATTGAGATAGACAGGACAATTATTTCTGAAAATATGTTAAATTGTTGGCACAATTGGCAAATTAACAATTTAATATAAATCCTACCTATTCTGGTCAAGCAGATAAACCAACCTCATTAACCTGCTCAATCAAACCAGAGTTCATCTTTACTCCTCCATGTACTGGTCAAAAAGACACATCTATCTTCATGAAATTCAGCAAAATTTTCACCATTTTACACAACTGCACAGAGTTGTCCCAAATAATGTACTTTGGATATGCAAATTCTAAAGAAACACATGTAGGCAGAGAACCTAAAAGGTTGCAGGTTCTCTGAAGCAAGAATACTGATACAGATAACATGCATAAGAAAACAAGCACAAAATAAGCTTACCAACAACCCGGCTACTCCATTGAGCAGGACTCAAAACAAGATCAGATCCAGCAAAAGGTGGCACATCATTTGGACTCAAAGAACTCCTGCTTGGCCTGTACTTGGGATCAATCTACACAACACAATAAAAAACCATTTAAATTAAGGCTCTGAAATTGGACACTTTAGGAAAATCTCTTTCATTTGTTCTCCCAAAAACCATATAATTTTAATTTTGCTAGATCTTAAAAAAACTTCATGACCAATAAATGGATGTGTACATCGTTTGACCATGACAAGCTCACTGAACAGGACACTTGTTACTAACTGCATCCTTATCTCATTGCATCTATAAGTCACATAAAGTAAGCACCTTTTCTGTTGAATTACACTAATTTTGCATAAATCTATAAAAAAGAAATGTGATCATCTATCATATACATTCAAAAATGGAATCACCAAGAAAAATCCACATAATCAAGAGTTTTTGTTGAATCCAGGAAACTAGTTTAATGAGGAAAATGACCTAGTCAAAAGGCCACTCCCCACTCTATACATGACCATTGACAAGGATCAAGGCCCCAAGGAGTCCTATTCATATCTTTATGGATGTATGCGGAGAGCAGACTCCAAAATTAATAGGCCTCATCATGAGATCACCACTAGTCTGATGGAAGAGCATGAAATAACCTGTAGCACCCTTATGGATTAGGACAGAGAGCTCAATCAATGAAAGATAGGAGTTGCATGCAAGAATAGAGAGACATGGTAGAGAGAAAATGTCAATTGTATTGTGCTAGAAGGGGAAGGGGAAGAAAAGGGAAGGAGAGGGGGGGAGAGAGGCATGGAGAAAGATAGGCTGATGCACACAAGATCTACAAAGGATCTTCTTACTTGTTATTCATTCAATTATTGATGTGACAGCAAAAGGCCTGCTTATATAAATGAAAGGAGACCCTTGATATTTTACGAGCGCCTTCTAAAGAAAGCTTCAATGGTTTCGAAAGTATCTTCTACAAAAATCTATAAAAGAAATTCTAAATACTACTATCAAGTATCTTCCAAAGATTCTAGCCCCACCTTTTTAATACCTTTGATCTTCCATTATTTTGTTTAGTGTCAATATGAAAACACAAGAACTTCTGATCCTTTAGAATGTTCTCCTAGAAAATATAGTCTATGCTTAAAGTGTTAAAACTCTATTGTTAAGACATGCAAAGGGCTTTAAAGTTTACCCCCAAGACCCTTCATCAACATATATGAGAGATCGTTCTTTGTATAAACTTTAATCAATATAACATGCCCATCTTCAAGAACCTATTTAATGAAGTAACAATGTACATCCATAGCTTTCATGCATGATACATTAGCATTCTTACCAAGATTTATGGTACCTAAAAAAAGAATGTTTGCAAACTTAAGAAACTTTTGTATTGCCTCAAGCACACTATAATATTTCAACCGGTTAGAGTCTTCAAAGGTTAGATTAATTCTCAAGATTACACAAAGTTTTGAACCCACTTTAAGATTCTCTCCAAAGAAAACGGATAATATCAATCCTCTTAACAAACCAAATAGAAAATCCTTCCATACCATTTTTAATGGTTGAGCAAGGATTATAAAACATGTTCTCCTCTATTTAGATTGATTCTTTTAGTGGAGGTGAATCGCAAGGAAGAAATCCATCCATTTCATTAGCCCAAAGGTATAGATTATGTGTACATTTAGCAAAATCAAGGGAAAGTTATTTGGACAAGGATTATAAAAGATTCATCTTCCTTTCAAATCAAAATAAGGTTTGAATGGACAAATGAATCTAATTGGAAAGTTTTAAGCCAACCAAGAGAATCCACTTATGCTGCTAGGTCCATGCGGTGCACAAAAATGAACCAAGATAAGCAATTTAGCTGGAGATAATTAAAGTCCACCTGATTCACATGTTTATGCTATGGAGGTCTAGTTTGGACATGACTTGAATAGTGAAAGTGGTAGGGATGTTTTGTTACACCCTTGTTATTCTTTTCATACTTTGCACTTGATCCAGATTTTCACATGCAAAGCTAGATGAGGTTCTGAATGACTTAGGTAAAGATCACACCACACATGGATTCTCCTTTTTTCATATTCCTTTATGAATAAAGAGATAGGATTCCTTTATGAATAAAGAGACAAAGTATAGAGATGAAGACCATGATCAACGAGACTAAACATAGGGCATAGGGGAATACCCCAAGGAATATATCTCCACTCATTTCAAAGGACGAAAATTATTTTAAGAGGGGTGTTCTATAATCACATCGGTATGTCTTCTAAAAGAAGACCCTCCAAGTGTCACTCGCAAATCAAGTAGCTAGGAGAAGCTTCCAATCAAGCTTAAGGTACTCAACCTTAGAGAATTGACTCTATGTATAAGCTTTAATACAATTGATTTTAATGCTAATTTGTATGTTTTTGAAAAGGATAGCAAGCTTTGGTAGCCATTTCATATGTGGATGACTTGATGAGTACAATGGGTTGTGCAAAATTGATCACACAAACTCATGATAGCTCAAGCATTGAGTTTAAAATAAGAAATCTAGGGCTACTCCATTCTTGCATGGAATTAAAGTCTAGCAAAGAGGATTTGGGATTTGCATCTTACAATTGAAAACATGCTACAATGATGGACAACAGCAGCATTAGCATGTATATGGAGATAAACCTTAAACTCTCCAAAAATGATGAGACACATGATGTAAATGCTAAGAAATGCAAAAAGTCTGTTCAAAGTCTTATTTTTTTGTGCGAAACTAGACCAAATATTTGCTATGCTATTTGAGTGTTAAGTGAGTTGTCCAACAAACCAAAAGAAACTTATTGAAATGGAGACATGTGAATCTTGAGGCACATTGCAAGAACCTTAGAATTTCGTATTCTCTAAACTTCAAGTGATACTCTTAAGCAATTGCAACTCGAATTGCAAAGAGTACAAAGTAACTTCAAGAAAATACAATGCAACATGCTTTCCCTCTTTTGAAGGAGTCTAGTTGAGGTGAAAACACACTTGGGTATCCCTTTGCAAATGGCAACAACAATCAAAGTCGCATGCACATTACAAAGAGTCTAAAATGTCATGCTCACACAAGCTACACACAAGAACTATATCGTTTCAAGAAAGAAGAATTCTTGAAAATTTATCCCTTTCTCCATGTACTCCTTGGCTTCCATGATGGCAAATAGAGAGTAGACACATTCCAATTCACACACAAATTTTGTAAAAGAGAGAAAGAGAGAGTAGAGATAAAGAGAGAGACACTCACATGTGGGCAAAGGAGCAAAGAGGCTCCAAACTCGTAACTACTAATGAAAACAACTTACAAGATAGCTCCAAGATCTTCAAGGACTCCTACAGCATGTATATATGATGATTACAAGTGACCACAGGTTTGTCTTTACATAGGTATGCACAATAAAGTTGAGAAAAGCACAAAAAATTTGATTTCTGCAAACCACTATGGAGTTCCCACCGCACATTGTGAAAACCCTAATTTAGGGTTTTTTAGATGAGTTTTAGGTACCATGTGTCAAGGTTTATTATCTTTGGATTTCCTTGATTTTATAGGATTATGACATGTGGCAATGACTTTCATTCTTGAAAAGTTGCTTTTCAAATTTTGAACTGAATTTAGGATTTGACTTTTGACCAAGAAATTAATACTTAATAACGGAGTGTCATATATAGTTGGATAGCTCTCATTGAGCTCTACAAGAATACATAAAAATATTTTTGAACAAAAATTGAGCACCTGTGACCAATCGTTAATGGTCACATTTGAGTGTTTTTCACCTATAGATTGGGCTTCCCCTAGTGGAAGGTTGCCCAATGTTGCACATTTTGCTGATTTTGCTAACAATTCAACCCTTAACCTAACATGGGCTATGCGAGGTAGAAATATTTGTTGTAGTAAATTTTGATACTTGTAGAATTTTTACAGATCATGCAAAGTGTCCACAAACACACATGAGGACCTTTGACATCAAGAACACTCTCCAAACACATCATAAAGAGTACTCACACATCCCCCACTCTTCTCAACCAAGTACTTCTTGGAAGGATAGAGGCAACGAAAGGATGCTATTTTTAAGACATAAAATGAAGATTCAAAAATACTTCCAAGACTATCAAGGTTAAGCAAGCCTTTTCAAATCAAGGTTATATGCTTTCATCTAAACTTATTACACACACACACCAATACAAAGACAACATGATTAAAACACATAATTGGTTTCTCCAACGAATCGAACCATCTCATCTTCATGCATTTCTTCAACTATTGCTTTATTTGCCTTCTTTCTTAAACAAAATTATGCTTTATGTGTTTTATCTCGACAACCTTGCATAGATTGATAGAATAATTTGCCTCTTTATGGTTTGTCTTTGACTATGTATGCACTTCTTGACCTTTTTCATATGCTTTAAATCTTTTCTCCTCTTGTATGGCTGCTATTATTCCATCCACATTGGGAGTAGTCTTGTTTTGCAAAATAATAATGTCAAAAGAGGGTAAACTCTTCAAGAGGATTAACATTGTGTTAGGTTCGGAGATTGAGTGCTACATCCAACTAGATAACTCTTGAATTTGTTGATATGCTCTAACATTGACATTGAGTAGTCCATCTCTAGTTGATAGAAGGAAACTAGTACTGATGTAAGAGACTCGTGAGCCCTTGCACTGAAAATTCCCTCCAGTTTTGTCCATGCTTCTCTTGCTCTTTTGATACTTACAAAGATGATGTATGTATTCATTGCTTAAGCTGCAAACTCATACCTATTGTGGACAAAACTTTTCTATTTCTAGAAATAGTTGTTGTAATTTACAAGATGGATCTAAGATCTCCAAGGACTCCTAGAGCATATATATATATATAATATGATCATTACAAGTGAGAATAGGGTTGTCTTCATATAGGTATGCAAAATATAGCTAAACAAAAAACTTGACTTTCATAAATCACGACAGAATTTCCACCACAAATTGCAAAAACCCTAAGTTGGGGTTTTTTAGATGATTTTTAGGTGCCATGTGCCAAGGTTTATTACCTTTGGATCATATTTCCTTGATTTTTTAGGGTTATGACATGTGGCAATGATTTTCATTCTTGGAAAGTTGCTTTTTAAATTTTGACCTGAATTTATTGTTTGACTTTTGACCTAGAAATTAATTCTTAATAGTGGAATGCCATATAGTTGACTAGCTCTCATTGAGCTCTACGAGAATATGTAAAAACATTTTTGACCTAAAATTGACCACCTTAAACCAATCTTCGACCATCATATTTGAGTGTTTTTGTTGTCCAAGTTGGGGCCCTAGTTTAAGGTTGCCTAATTTTGCACATTTTGTTGATTTTGCCAACTCACTATTCTTGAATTGAACTTTCATTTTCCATGGACCTTCTAAACACACTTGTTTGGATTGCCTTTCTTACTTTCGAAAAAAGGTACCGAATCTCGAGTGTGGTTTTTCTATGAGGTTTTCATTGCTTCATACGTGACAACCGACAACTTGTGTGATACACATGATTTAGGCTCTTTTAAGGTGAGAGGCTCTCCTTCATCTAGCCTTAAGGAGCATAACAAAGTCAAGAATATAAGTATGTATGTCCCATAACATATGAATTCTTATGGTTCTTACTCACTCATCTACATTGGATGGAATTACTCAATCAGCTTATAGACTATTGACTTCTCCTTCATTTTGTGGTGGAACTCCTCTATTCTCAGTTTGCTTCCTCTCAAGATGAGAGACCGATTTTTCAACTCTTGGCATGTCACTACAGCCATCATTTTGTGGTGGAACTCCTCTATTCTCAGTTTGCTTCCTCTCAAGATGAGAGACCGATTTTCAATTCTTGGCATGTCACTACAACCATCATTTTGTTGTCCTTCCTCTTTTGGCTTGATTATGATGGGTCTTTCTTCAAATATTACTTCAATTTCAGTCATTTAGTGATCAATCCTTGAATTTGACAATTTTCTTCTTGTTTTACTTGTACTTAATATCTTTAATAAAGCTAAAAAGTTTGATACAACATCATCGCTAAAAAGGTCTTCCTTAAGACTAAATTTGATCATGTACCAACTTCTCCACTATCTCATATATGGACAAAACAAATCAATCATCATCTCCTAGAAAGTGGTTGGCACATTGGTCAAACCAGCAAGCAATACAAAAAATTAGTGATGTCCATACCATGTATGAAACATGATCTTCATGACATCCCAAGGAATCTCTTAATCTCAAGGTAATCAGGCCTAAGATTGGTGAATAGAGCCAATCTATCAAGTCATCCATCCTAGATAATGGATGTTTCTTCTTGATGATGACTTTATTAAGACCCTTATAGTCTACATAGAAACGCATCTCTAAGTCCTTCACAAGAAGAACAAGAGCATCCCATACAACTCCACTCAATAAACCCCTTCGCAAGAAGGTATTTATCTCCCTAGCCATCTTGTCTTCCTCCATTTGACCAAACCTATAGGGCAAGTCAAAGACAAGTATGGCCAAGATGGCTACCCATCAAAAGCTCTATCCTGTGATCTAACATGAACCCACATGGCAATGGTAGACCATTAGATAAATTTGGTGGAAACACATCCACTCACTCAACAATGATTCCAAACATTTCTTAATCTCAAGATCATGAGACATGGACGCACCACCCTCATGCATTCAAAAGCATGCATGTCAAACAACAAATGAGAAGCATGCGTATCAAACATGCTACTATCATTTGAAGACATAAAATGGCAAGAGAAAGAAAATTGGAACATAGAACATTGCACATAAAAATAGTATAAACATGTTTGGTTTAGAAGGCAATTCTCTAATCCATCATGTTATAGTAGATCTACAACATAATCATCTTTGATCCCAAAGGAAATAGATCCCTCGACACATACCATCAAGTACAAAAGCTATCGTACATGAAACATAATCAATAGACAATTGATGTCTTGTGGTACAACCTAAGGTCTATCTTAGCCAACTTTGAGTTTCAATGCCTAGCTTTGTACTTGATTGCTTGGGACAAAAGAAGGTTAATCAAATAACTCTCCTCCAACTCTTTCAAGAGAAGATGAATGTGTCCTTTAGTGTAATCATTCAAGATTTGTGAGACATTAATGACATACTATGAATTAATGACATACTATGTATTACTTTCTTTTATATATCATGCACAAGACATGAAAATCACAAAAGTTATTAAATATTGAAGACCAAGATTGTATCGATTCGCTTACTGAAAATTCCGGTACCATGATCCGGTTCATTTCGGTTCCATAACGTGTTGGAATCAATATCCTATTGGTTCATTCAATGTTCTTTTAGGTCAAAATTCAATATCCTCTTGGTCCATTTTACTCAAATTGTTCTTGAGGAATCGACGGGCGGACAGAGCATCTCTATACATGCTTATTACTCCTTGTACACACAACGGGGACCAGCGCCTTGCTTAAGTAAGTGTCCTCCCATCCCAGCCACCCGGGTTCAAGTCCCGTGGACGGCAACGCGAAGAAATCTTCAAGTTTTTTGAAACAGCGAATGCGGAAGATAAAAACGGCGATGCCTAAGCTTTTCGCGATTACGATTTTGAAGACGATTACGATCGTGGAGTTTTTATTGAGCGAGTGCTTTATTACGTGCTTTATTGGGTGCTTTTGAGAGTACACAATCTACTATATAAGAGACTATTTGGGTCACTTGTAAGTATCCTTCACCTAGTTTTCAACACAAGCCTTGTGCTTGGACCTCAATAGAGGTGGTGTTTCTTCTAGCACATGGGCAGCCATGGTGCTAAATTGAAGCATGTTGAGGTGCAGCTATGGAGTTCTTCTTGGAGATTCTTCTTGGAGAAGATGAAGGGTGTGCTCACACTCTAGCTCATGGAGAGGAGGTTATCTCTTATTCATGGAAAGAAGACTTGGTCAATTCGCAGCTTGATGGTGAGGATCGGCCATCTACATGGTGTATTTGAAGATTGTCTTCTACATGAAGATTTTGGCTTACTTCAAAGACAATGGATGGTGGTTAACATAAGATTTAAATCTTATGTTAAGTATTCAGATACATATTCTCTTTATGCACACAGGTACTACTTGAAGTTTATGGAGGCAGTAACATCCATATCCGGAGGAGTCCTATTCCGCATAGGTACAAGAGAATCAGTACGTATATGCTTTATGCATACTTGGATGAGGTGTTTGAGAAGGTGTGTTCACATGAGTTTGAGGATTTCCGGCAGCAAACTTGTTAGCATTCTTTGCTCCTTTTTAAGTATGTGATCTTTTCACACACGTATCTGACTTAGGGTCTTCCATAGCCTAAGGTTAGATGAGGGTTTGTTGATTATCAGTTTCACACTGATCCTTCCTCTTTCAGTCACTCATATTCACTCTTCTATAACCTATTAGGTCACACATCTCATGTATATTTCAAATTACTGCCCATACATCTGAATATGTTTGTTACATTTGTACATTCACTCTTCCATGTCGTCTATTCTTTCTCTATCTTTGTCTCATCACTTGTATGATTAAATGTGGTATGTTCATGTTTTGTCAATATTGAAGATTGCTAGATTTTGTGTTGTATATGCTGGACCTATGGAACCATGGACCTATGATATGAGCTATGGGCCTACCTCATTTCCAACATTTGGTATCAGAGCACTAAGGTTTTGGTTTCAGAACTTTAGGTCATTGGCATCAATGCATTAAGGCTCATTCAGATTCCCAGGTTCCTAGACTTCCACGTTTAGGACATATGATTTCAGGGCATCTTCTAACATTTGACATTTGGCATACACACTTAACCTAGATGAGTAGAGATTTGAGAATTAGACAATTCAGTTACATGTGTATTCATCAATGTGGAGTATGAAGTTGATGATCTGTTAGCAGCCGAATATTTTTGGAAGAGTATGCAAATACTTTACAAAAGTATTCTTTGAATACCAAGACTTGATAAAGAGAAGGCTACTTCAAATTCAAGGAAGAACAATGGTTTAGAGAAGATGAAGGAATCAGATCAACATCAAATCACAGGTATCAGTTTCTACTATCAGATTATCATTTGCAGGTCATGTCTTAGAAGGGAAGTTATGAAGAGATTTGAAGGTTTCAAGGAGTGCTTTTATACGCTTTCATCATTTGAAAGTTAAAGGCTACATCAAAACAGGTATCTAGAGGTTTTTCTAGAGAGTTTTGAGAAATCTCTTTCATGGCAAGAAAGCTTATCTAAGAAGACAAGTGTGAAGATGGGATGAGTTTTTCAGCCAATTTTCTGTTGTAAGTTGGTTGGATATCAAGGTATAAATGGTATCTAGAGATGTAACTCTAGAAAGGTAATTCATCATTCAGACAATGATTGGTGAATTTAGTCGTTTCAGACATTTGAAGCAAAATTTTGATACAAAGATATGAGGAGATGATAAAACATGATTCTATATTCACTTCCATTTGTATACCATGTTTGTTTTATATCTTACTCTTAGCACTAGAGGAAGAGAAAAAGTTCATTTGAAGAAGTCAAGAGTGTTTGCTACTTCAAGATGAAGAGAACAAAAGGTACAAAAGAGAAGTTTGAAGATGTTAAAATCATCAGGTGGAAGAAAGATGCAGAAAAAGAAAGTCCATCATTTCCAAAAGAAAAGTAAGACTTCCTTTTCTCTTATATTTTCCATATACTTTTCCTATTTTATCCTCTACACCCAAAGACAAGTCTACGAGTACATCTTGTGTGAAGAAGAAACAGTTTCTTGTTTTGCGTTACACTTGGTCATGATTTAGTAGATTTGACAAAGAATTGCATTGAGAGAAAGAAAAGCAGCAGATTTTAAAGACAACTTATGTTTTGACTCAAATGTATGAGTTATATATAAGTTGAAGATTTTTTAAGCACGCAGCTTATATGTTCCCTCAAAGAATTCTTGGTGTGTCAATACAGAGCTACTTGGTATATGACAAGTAGCAGAGAAGTATATTTCTTCTTTATCTAAATCTTGAGGTAAAAGAGTTTTTTGTAGCAGATGTTGAAGACTTGGGTTGAGGTTTTATGTTTGGAAAAGGTTACCTCATATTCAGTATTTTCAGAAAACTTCAGAAAATTCAGATTTGTTGACGTACAAGTCAATGGAAAATCTACTTTCTATGATTGTCTAAACTTTTGGATACATGTTTGTATTAAAAAAGGTGTTCCATCATATCCTTTCACTTGATTGAGAAGTGGAGTTAGCCAAAAGAAAGTCAAGCAGGTACTATCACATTTCACCCGGGTAGAATATGAAAGTTATGAAGTATCAACTTGCGGCTTTTGGAGTTCTCAAGGTGAGAAGTTTGTCCACTTATGTTTCAAGTAGGAATTGCAAATTCTTGGAAGGATTTGTTTGAAGAAAAGTTTTACAACTTTTTAAGAAGCATGGACACTTGGAGACATTCACGTAAATAAATCAAACATTCAGTCATGAAGGTTTGATGAGAGCAGATTCTACACGAGAGAGATCATTGATCTTGGATAGATCTTGTATGATCTTGAGTATTTATGAGTCAGTTGTCTATCCTTTGTTTGTAAAGATTCTTAACATTGGAAGAAGTAAGTCAAAGATTTCGGTTCTATCAAATTTGTGTTGCAGAGAGAGAGAAGATACTTGTTATGTTACTAAAGGTTATGAATCCTATAAAGCTTTCAGCAAGGTTTTGTTATGTTAGGATCAGCTAACCTTATTCAAGATTTTGGAAAGCTGAGGAATGACATGGAAAGCTATTGGCATATGTGCAATGCTAATAAAAAGGATTCAGAATTTTTGTTTCAGATACAAGTATTGATCACTGAACATCAGATTTATGAAGGAAGACGTTCCAGATTTCATAAAATCTGATATATTTGAAGAATACTTTATACTAGTGTTAAGTCATCCAGGGGGTGATGAAACATGAAGACTTATTTTCAGCCATATGTGAAAGAATGCAGATTCATACTTACAGGTATTCCTATTTCAGGTATTCCTATATTTCCTTTGTCAGGTTCTCTTTATGTTCCAGCTTTGAAAGAAGAAGGAAGAAGAAGAATGTTTGGAGAAAGTTCTTGTTAGGACGTTCTTGTTCAGGAGAAGGTTCCAAAATTTTATTGAAGAGAAGCTTGATGTTTCAGAAAGGTATGTTTGAAAAGTGTGCACATATATGTTTATACCAGGTTCTGAAGGAAAGAGGTATGAAGAATTTAAAGGATGAAGATATGATCTTTTGATAAAACTCATGGATTGAGTTGAGTTGACTTGAGTACAGTCAGAGATGAACCGACTCAACAAGAAGTGTTCATAATACACTAAGTTGTGAGTTGTAAAGTCACAGGTTCCAAGATTCAATTCCTGATTTTGTTTAGTGTATTTACATGATGCAGCAGAAGTACGTTGAGAAATCTTTTTCAAAAGGTAAATGCAAATATATGGAACCTAGTGTATGTTTTCAGGTTTTCGAAGACAAGAGATAGAAGGTTCAGAGACAGTTCATGCTATATTTGTTGTCAAGCAGTGATTGCTTGATGTGTACACTATTGGATATCTAGTTTGCATATTTTCTCAAGTATTATGGTTCATATTCAGCAAGTTTAGGTTTTTTGAAGGAAAGTCAAAATTTAGTTTTGAAGAAGACTTTTGAAGAAAAGGTTTGAAGGTCAATTTGGGAGTACAAGCTTGAAGCTTGTGATAGTTTGCAGTTTATGACAGATTGCAGATCCAGTTCAGATTGTACCAATATGACATTGCAGGGGGGATTGTTAGAATCAATATCCTATTGGTTCATTCAATGTTCTTTTAGGTCAAAATTCAATATCCTCTTGGTCCATTTTACTCAAGTTATTCTTGAGGAATCGACGGGCGGACAGAGCATCTCTATACATGCTTATAACACCTTGTACACACAACGGCGACCAGCGCCTTGGTTAAGTAAGTGTCCTCCCATCCCAGCCACCTGGGTTCAAGTCCCGTGGACAGCAACGCGAAGAAATCTTCAAGTTTTTTGAAACAGCGAATGCGGAAGATAAAAACGGCAATGCCTAAGCTTTTCGCGATTACGATTTTGAAGACGATTACGATCGTGGAGTTTTTATTGAGCGAGTGCTTTATTACGTGCTTTATTGGGTGCTTTTGAGAGTACACAATCTACTATATAAGAGACTATTTGGGTCACTTGTAAGTATCCTTCACCTAGTTTTCAACACAAGCCTTGTGCTTGGACCTCAATAGAGGTGGTGTTTCTTCTAGAACATGGGGCAGCCATGGTGCTAAATTGAAGCATGTTGAGGAGCAGTTATGGAGTTCTTCTTGGAGATTCTTCTTGGAGAAGATGAAGGGTGTGCTCACACTCTAGCTCATGGAGAGGAGGTTATCTCTTATTCATGGAAAGAAGACTTTGTCAATTCGCAGCTTGATGGTGAGGATCGGCCATCTACATGGTGTATTTGAAGATTGTCTTCTACATGAAGATTTTGGCTTACTTCAAAGACAATGGATGGTGGTTAACATAAGATTTACATCTTATGTTAAGTATTCAGATACATATTCTCTTTATGCACACAGGTACTACTTGAAGTTTATGGAGGCAGTAACATCCATATCAGGAGGAGTCCTATTCCGCATAGGTACAAGAGAATCAGTACGTATATGCTTTATGCATACTTGGATGAGGTGTTTGAGAAGGTGTGTTCACATGAGTTTGAGAATTTCCGGAAGCAAACTTGTTAGCATTCTTTGCTACTTTTTAAGTATGTGATCTTTTCATACACGTATCTGACTTAGGGTCTTCCATAGCCTAAGGTTAGATGAGGGTTTGTTGATTATCAGTTTCACACTGATCCTTCCTCTTTCAGTCACTCATATTCACTCTTCTATAACCTATTAGGTCACACATCTCATGTATATTCAGATTACTGCCCATACATCTGAATATGTTTGTTACATTTGTACATTCACTCTTCCATCTATTTCTCATCACATAGAGTGGTTGAGAGTTTTGCTCCCACATTGTACATTGAACATTGGTATATACATAGTTGTTTCTGACGGGTTTCTGACTTCTGACTTCTGACGTTTATCCGACGTCTGACGGGTAAGGTAAAACGTTTTTGACATTATCTGACGCCGCCTAAGTTTATTCCAAAAAAAAAGGAAAAATAGTAGAAACACCATGGTAGGAATAGAATTATGTTCATAACATTAGATAATTAAAAAATATTATATTAATCATATTTCACAAATCACAATTATACACTCTTGGTGTGATGGTGTGACCATAATAGAATGTTCCATACACATTACCAATTACAATCAGATAAGTACAACACCATGATGATTGCAGTTTGCACAATGAAGTTATAGCCTATAGCCTATGATCTACCAACAAAGAGGGCTCAATTTATTATTTCCCTTTGCCTCAATTTCCCTTTGGTGTCATGTCACATGATGTGCATTGTGGTCTACATCACAACATTAGGAGTCTAGAAATTAGCACAAACAAAAGCCAGATTTCATGCATTTATTATTACATGAACGAGAGGGTTTGATTATCATGATTCATTGCCATTAGTAATTACCATCTCGCACGTAAAGGCTCTCAAGAGTATGACAATAAACACATACTTGTTCAATCTACCAAGGTCAAATACAAGATGTGCTGTGCTGCCAGAATCAAAATTTCTAAACATAAATATACTTTCCTGACTTCCGGTTTCAGCCTTCATGTAAATCTACTAATCTCTTCGCAAGGTGAGATACTATTTTTGAAATAAATAGTAAATTAATTATCAATTACAGACTTGACTATTCTCATCATGAGAAAAAGTAGTTGAACAGTCAACAGTCAACTTCACAGAAATGGTTAAATATTTGCCAACTAAAGATTTTCATGTAGGCTGCACTGAGCAAGGAGTCCTCTTGTATTCCTTTCCATATTCACAGCCTCTCACTAGTTTGCAGTGCTACAATAATCAACTTCAAACAGGACAGTGTCTAGAGGTCGATATTTAAGCCTTGCTGATGGGGCCAGAGGTCGATAACAGATATGTAAAGCTTAATACATGCCCAAAGAGTATCACTTATAAGTAATGCCATAATCATGAAGTTCTGACAAGGGCAGAGGTCAGATTTGGGCACTAACAGCCAGATGCAGCTATTAATTATGATGTTATATTCTCCTTTTTTGGGCTCAGCAGACACCAGAAATGTAAACACTACAAACATTGCCAAAAGAAATAAGGTCTACCTCTGAAAATGTAAAAAAAAAGTCCAAAAAAATATTTCTGCAGTAGCCACGTCAGCTACAGGTTACTGACGTTGGAGTCAGTAACAAAATTCCTGACGTCAGCTATGTGTAGCTGACGCGTCAGGAAACAACTATGGGTATATATGATACTATGAGTAAGCGATGGCTTACGTAACAACTTACACATTTCGTCTATTCTTTCTCTATCTTTGTCTCATCATTTGTATGATTAAATGTGGTATGTTCATGTTTTGTCAATATTGAAGATTGCTAGATTTTGTGTTGTATATGCTGGACCTATGGAACCATGGACCTGTGATATGAGCTATGGGCCTACCTCATTTCCAACATAACGAACCTTACATCCGGTTCGTCCAATTTTTTTGTATGGTTCAAATGATGTTATTTTTAATATTCGGCCCAAACTGTTGCCAATTTACAATGTACATACATATACATGTATACATATATAGTATACTCACACACATATATATGTATATATAAAAACCCTAACGTACCTTACGAACCTTATCTTGAAGCTAAGATTCGGTTCACGTACCTTACCCGTACCGAATCCTAAGAACCTAACCACCTTGTTGAAGACATACTATGTGTTACTTTCTTTTATATACCATGCACTAGACATGCACAAGGGTGATGTCATTCATGCATTGCTCTAAAAAAATGATGATTTGTTACAAAACTTAATAATAGATTATGAAGCATCTTCATGTGACTCCATTCATGGAATGTATTGCCACCTTTCGGAGAAGCTAACAATTGAAGGACTTGGTATCATACACTTTACATTGGATAATGATGTTGGATATACTATTAACTGTTTCACTGGAATATTGCTACTTTTATGAAAACAATAATCTATAAACTATTGTTTTTATGATTTTTCATCTTTCTAAAGTAAAGAAGAAACATGAAGACAATTTCACGTTTGATTGGTCAAACATATATGCATGGTCGTAGCAATCTTTTTGTGAGCAAGTTATCAAAACCCCCAAAAGTTGCTATATTGATTGTGAAAGGCGCTAAGAAAGGAATGTTGTTTTCTTATATGGGAAAGCAATGCCTAGAAAACAAAAAACTCTTGTTCATTCTCATGCATGTAGCATAGCCATCAAGTTACTATGCTGTGTGCTTCACACCTTCATTCAATGGTTGAAATGCATTATCTCTCGAAGGCTTCATACTTGCGAGCAATGGTTGAACTATGAGATATACAAATTTTTTGGATGTTTCCATTATCATATTTTAATATAATTTTCTTTGGCAAACTTAAAGTTGTAGAAGATCGTTGCTTCCACTACATGAGCAATGCTTGAGTGATAATGCTCATTGTTTCATACATTATCACTCTCAGGCTTCAACCAAAACAACAACAACCAAAAAAAAAAAACTAACATGTTGCTTCTTCTTCCACTTTTGTGGAAATTTGTGTAAATCATTTTCTTTCTACTCTCTCTCCTAAGTACTTTCATCATTGAGAGCATTATTTCTACCACCTCATTGAGCCCACTCCATGAAGCTCGAAGCATCGAATACGAGTATAGCAACATTAAAAAGACATTATTTCAAACTTTTCTAAAGGAAATCTCATCTTAAGATTCGTTGCGCATACTAGCAAGAAGTTAGAACTATAAAACATCAAGAAAGAAGAATCTATTATAACTGAATGAGGACCATGCATAAGTCCATAAATTGCACCATTATTCGATAAAACTGTCATTAAATTATTAAGTGCATGCCATTTTCTTGCAACTAGAGCAATGAATCCATTCAGACAAGCCATATGCAAATGCTAGATGATTAAGTTGGCCTTGTTAGCAATCAAGTTATAATGCGGGCTGCAAGTATGTGAGATAGCAGTACATGAACAGAATCAAAGAAAGAGAGCAACAAGAATTTCACTATAAATGAACTCGTTCTGGTTACCAATTCCAAGATGTTCTAGATATACCTTATTACATGGAAGATGAAATAGTTCTGAATATTGACCGTAAAATGGAGTACAGATACTATGTGATATCTAAATTTCACACTTTCGACTTTCCTGCAATACATAGCAATCTTAAATCACTTAAATAATGAGACGCTATATGCATTAGTTCATCAAGCTTTACGTTTCATTCCTCTAGAAACGCATTAGTGTAATTGTATGTGGTACAAATAGTCCTCCGTAGTGAACAAAGAATGACATTTTCATCTCAATTCGGCTCTGATATTTCACAACAGTGAAAATGGCAAAGCATGACACATGGACGGCAATAATATGACACACACACACAGAGGAACGCACAAACTAACCAATGGAGCCAATACAAAGTCGAAACCCCCAGCAAGGTTATCTGCAAGGACAGTATGAATGTCATCATCGAAGGAGACTTCAACGCCGCAGTAGCGACTCTCACTGTTGTCGCCCACTCTCTGCCCCAGCGGCATGGCTCCAAAGTTTACAACCCCCCTTCAGAATTTTCAAAAAAAAAAGGGCTTCGCACTCCGAAAGGAAAGGAGATATGTTCAATACTTCTTATATGTGCGCATTATATAGACATAAATGTAGGTGTTCACGTACACACGGAAATGCGAGGTTTAAAGGTGGTTTAAGACAGTAAAAAAACACATCAATCAAAGGTATTCACGTAGACATGGAAATGGTCCGCGTGCGTTAACTCGGTTGGTTGGATCTTTCGTCTTTTGAGGCGGGGTGAAGGTTCAACTCCCATTTACGGCAAGGCAGTGTGGGCTTAACACCAGTGTATATCATGTGATTTCCAATTGAAATCAATCCTCTTTTATGTCGTCTTAAGGCAGTCTAACCCCTGTTTTGTGGGATACAGTGGGTCCCATGGGTACTATGTCCGTTCACTTGTACAATTGCAATTTCAAACTTAAAGTCCAAGGGAGTAGGCTTCGGTTGAATCTCTATTTTAATTTTTTTTTTTTTAACACACACACATCAATCAAATAGGGGGCAGCCTCCTTCCGAATTATAATTGGAAAAGAGTTGGATCAATAGAGCTTGCAATATCAAAATATCAAGGACTAATTGAGACAATGTGTTCTTTGATATTTCTATGTTGTGTTTTACCCGAGAAATTGACACCACTAATCAGCCAAAGACCATACTCATTTAAAGAATCCACACCTAAAGATTGCGATCCACCAATGGGTTCTTACTCAGAAAATCCATGCATTGTTGCTTCTCTCATGTGTCAGGATAAAACAAGCATGGTTGTATCTCTAGACTCTACTTACAAATCATCATAGAGTAACGAAACCCCATCTTCCAATATTAGATCCAAATATGAATCTTTATAGCACACACACAACCCATTGAGTTTACCATAATTTAATATCTGACTTGATAGCTTGGTGATCCTTGGTCCTCAGGCATGCAAAGATTGGCGAAGGTGCCAAACTTCTCAAAATAGCTTCAAAAAATCTTCTTTTGATTCTTATGACATAGCTTCCTTAGGTAATTGCAAGCTTTAGACATAGTAATATTACATTTAGAGAAAATTTATCTATGTTACCATGTAGTTCTATTTGACATATTCACAAATACACCAAGATTGTTTAATATGGTGAGGCGAACTCAAATTTATGAGCATTTCTTGGATATCGGTCACTAATGTGTCCAATTCTAATTAAGGGTGAATTAGTGTTAATCTAATTGTTCATGCAACACATCATATAGACATCATGTCTTTGACTACATTGCATTTGTGTCTTTTCATTGGATTAACAATTTATAAGTGTTGATGTTGTATAAGTCTTGGTTCACACCCTTTGATATTGGTGTTTATCCTTGGAAACCCTTGGCTTAATTTAATGGGTTAGACCCTTGAAGTAGGAACCTATATTCTTGGTTTTAATCCTTGGTTATTTATTTCAATTGAAGTCTCAATTGAAGGGTTTTTACCTTAAGAATAATTATCTTAAGGAAAAGGAACCTGAGTCTTGGGAGAAGCTTCTCCCAAGTGACACCTTCACTCGTACATGAAGGAAAGGCTTCAATTGAAATAGACGCCATTTGAGTTACTTTGGAAAGTGTCTACATGGAGGACTCTTGGAACACTACAAGGATATATCGGGGCATAGTGAAGATTAATGTGACACATCTTCGTCACTATGTGATCATGCATTTTGTCAGATGGACGTCAAGCGCACACCATCGTCTAAATGACGTTAATGTCGACATTATTTTCGATGCTCGTAGTGGCATACACAAAAGCATCGCTAACTAAATGTTGCTTATACGACTTATACTCGAGCATCACTTAGGCGACGCTTTGCATGATCGCATACATGATGCTTTTACAATGCTTATGCGACGGTGGTGTTTGATCAAAATTAAAAAAATTGTTGGGTCACTCTTCGATCGTCATTTTACGTGCATCTGATCGAAGAGCTCTCTAACATTCAAATCTATGCTCCACTTACAAGCTCCAGCAATCTCTTTCATGGACAAAGGAGACCATCCTGAACCTCAGATTACATGTGACTTCTATATCTCATGATTGGTTCAGAACTTGGAGAAACCAATGCTTCCATTATGTTGGAAACATCCCAAAACCCTAAGATTGATTGTCTTCTTGCTTGATTCTAACATCCGGAGACAATGTTTTGAATTGATGATATCATTGATGACATCATCAGTTTGTAACCACCTTTGATGAACCACCCTTGAAAACCTATATAAGGAAGGGTTTGCCACATACATACTCAGTCTTGCCAATACCAATCTTGGGAGCTCAAGGAGTCATGATTGCCAAGTAAGTACTCTCCAAGTTCCAATCCCAATTCTTGTCTTGTTCCTTGTTCTAGTCTTGTCTAGTCTAGTTCTTGGACATCTACCCCTGTCCTCTTGTAATCTCATAGTATGAGATCTTGTCTAGTTATTTTTTGTATCTAGATCATATCCCTGGAAGTAGTTCTTATAACCCAGAGATCTTGCTTCAAACCTATTAGTCCCGAGTTGTGGGACGTCTTGTATCATCTCTGGTCTAGTTATTCATACCTATCAGTCCCAGGTTGTGAGACCTCTTGTATCAGTTACGTATTCTTGTATCATTTTACCTATGTGGGGGTTCTTGTAATCAGAAGTGTATTTATGAAATCTTGTCTACTCTAGTCAAAGAGCACAATCTAGTGCTCCCTTGATATTTTGGAAAGACTAGCTTCTATCCAAGACCAGGCATCATGGAAAACGCTTATGAACAGATTGTAGCATCACTTCAGAGTCTCCAACAACAAGTTGAGGACCTAACTCATCGATAGACACAAGTCAAGATGGGACATCTGGTGCATGTAGGTGCACTCCGCCAAAAATTACAAGACCAAATCGAGAATCTTCAAGCAAATGAAGGGAGTATTCAAGTGAATCAACAGCCTAGTACATCCTTCATGAAGGAACCCAAGATTTGCATGCCATAAAAGTTTGATGGGGATCGCACGAAGTTTCGTGGATTTCTCCAGCAAGTTAAATTGTACAACCAGATACAACCTAATAGATATCTTGGCGAGGCATCCAAGGTCGGGTTTATTGGAACTTTGCTCTGTGGCCAAGCATTATCATGGTTTGCCCCAATCTTGGAGAAGAACATGGCAATACCTTAGGACTATGAGGGGTTTCTTCAAGAACTCACCGCCACATTTGGAGATGCAGACACAAGTCGAGTGGCAGAAACAAACTTCGAAAGCTACGTCAAGGTAACTGCTTTGCCTCTACTTATGCATCAGAATCTAGGCAGTTGATATGTGATCTGACATGGCACAAAGATTATTTCATAAGCCAATTTAGATGGGGGTTTAAGAGATGATGTGAAGGACCTTTTGCTCATGATGCGAGAGGTTAAGACATTGAATGAATATATCATGAAAGCTATTCAATGTGATAACCAGCTTTTTGAAAGGAAACAAGAAAAACAAGTAGAAGGAAGACCTCGCCAATGGAAACCCTTCCAGCCACTCCTAAAGATGAGTCTATGTATGAACCTATGCAAATAGATGTAACTAGGTTCCAGCCTCTAACACCACAAGAGAAATAGAGAAGGAGACATAACAAGTTATGCCTCTATTGTGGAAACCCTGGATATATTGTAGATAATTGTCCCAACAAGAGAACAAACTCCAAAGTCAGAGAGCAAGGAAACAAGGAAGTCAGTTGTAAAAGAGATCATACAGTTGGACCATGATATAAGAAAGGGTCTCATAATTCCAACTACACCCATAGAAATGCACGTGTTAAGTTAATCATGCCCAAGAAGACCCTTTCCCTGACAGGCCTAGTAGATTCAAGAGCTTCCTCATGTTTCATTGATGAAGGATTGGTTAAGGAACATGGAATTCCTATACTTTGGAAGAAAAAATCAATAGTAGTTGAAGTAGTAGATGGATGACCTCTAGCATCTAAGAATATAACCATGGAAACCACACCATTAAGAGTACACCTTGGTGACCATGAATCAAACATATGTTTCAATGTAATATCGAGTCTATTAAATCTAGTTATCAATGCCCTGGCTAAAGAAACATAATCCAAACACTAATTGCAAAAAGAATAAAATCGCCCATCGAGATATCCAGAAAAACACGACATATATAAGAGCCAAAGCCTTCATACATGCAGCAAGGAAGGAACCGACATATATGATCTATGCCATACCAACCCAAGAGCCCAAGAAAGATGATTTAGTGAAGCTACCTAACCAATACCAAGATTTTGAAGATGTTTTTGAAAAGAAGAATGCAGATATCCTCCTAGAGCATAGACCTTGGAACACCTTGGAAAAGCAAAATTCTTCACGAACATTGACCTTCAAGGAGCCCACAATCTTGTTAGGATTAGAGAACGAGATGAATGGAAGAAAGCATTTTGAACAAGGTATGGGAATTAAATATGTAATTATGTCGTTTGGTCTCACAAATGCTCCAGTTGTCTTCAACATATGATGAATGATATCTTTCGAGAGTATTTAGATGACTTTGTGGTAATATATCTCGATGGTATCCTAATATTTTCCAAAAATCTAGAGGGTCATGAATATCACATAAAGATAGTCCCAGAGAAACTAAGAGAAAAAAGGTTATATGCAAAATCGGAGGTGTTCTTTCCATCATACAGAAATGGAGTTTTTAGGGTACATTGTATCAGAGAAAGGAATCTTTATGGACCCTAAGAAGATCAAGAAAATCACTGATTGGCAACCACCTTCTTGTGTTTGAGATGTACAACGTTTTCTAGGGTTTGCCAATTTCTACAGGATATTCATCAGAGATTACTCCAAGATAGTGACACCTCTTACCAAGCTTACAAAAAACTCAAAATTCTCATGGATTTTAAAGAAGCAGAAAAATCCTTTCAGACCTTGAAATCAACACTCACCAATGCTCCAATTCTAGTTCATCTTGATTTTAGCAAGCCCTCCTTGCTAGAGATAGATGCATCAGATTTTGCCCTAGGGACCATTCTATCCCAATATGGAAATGATGGAAACCTATACCCGATTGCATATCATTTAAGAAAATTTTTCCCTCTAGAGATTAATTATGAAATCCATGATAAAGAACTTCTTGCCATAGTGGATGTGTTTGATACTTGGCATCACCATCTAGAAGGGGAAGCTCATAAAGTTATTGTGTATACAAATCACAAGAACTTAGAGTATTTTATGAACACCCGCATCCTCAATAGAAGGCAATCTCGATGAAGTAACTTTTTATCCAGGTTTGACTTTGTCATCAAATATCATCTAGGATGTCAACAATATCAGTGAGATGCCTTGTCCAGAAGATCTTACCTTGCACCAAAGAAGGGTGAAGAGGCCTTTGATCAACAAGAGAGTGTATTACTCAAGCCTAAGCATCTCTAGTTAACAGGTATCTCTTCAAGCCATCATGAAGATTCAGCCTTGAATCGTTTGATCCATGAGAATCTACCACAAGATTAATTATTTTGTAACGTTAAGCGAAAAACTCAAGATGGAAAAGTCCAAGAAGTAAACAAATTTCGAGAAAAGGATGGGTTACTATTCTATAAGAACCTATTGTATGTCCCTTCAGGAAAGCCCAAGATCCAAGTACGTCAACGACATCATGACGACCTTGCAGGAGGACATTTTGGAGTGAATAAGATAATAGAACTCATATCAAGATATTTTTGGTGGTCTCAAATGTGGAAGGAAGTCAAAGGATATATTCGAACCTGTGACACTTGCAATAGATTTAAGGTACCATGACATAAACCTCATGGCCTCTTGCAAACTTTACCTATTCCAGAAAGGCCATGGGCTTCATTATCTACAAATTTCATCATAGATCTACCAAAGTCCGATAAGTATGATGCCATTCTTGTTAATGTGGATAGATTTACAAAGATGGCACACTTCATTCTAGCTTCTAAGGCAATCATAAGTGCAGCCACTGCTAGAATTTTTCTCAAATACATCTTTAGGCTTCATGGATTGCCTGATGATATTGTTAGTGATCGAGGTCCGCAATTCATATCCAACTTTTGGAACAGTCTTTGCAAGCTCCTTGGAGTTCAAGTTAAACTATCTACTGCCAATCATCCACAAACTGATGGACAAATAGAACAGGTGAATCAAGTCCTAGAACAATATCTCCGTTGCACCATCAATTATCATCAAAATGATTGGTTTGAGCTTTTACCCTTTGCAGAGTTTGCATATAACAATAGTGCTCATACATCTACTCAGCGGACTCCCTCTTGTGCAAATTATGGACAACATCCAAGGATGGATATACAACTCTCAAATCATGTCAAGAACCCAATTGCCAAAGACAAGGCCCAATATCTCCTGGATATTCACAAAGAACTCATGAAAGAGATCCATAGAGATCAAGAAATAATTTGCAAACTTTGAGGACTTGTGCAAAGCTAGACCATCAGAGATTTGGTCCATTCACCATCTTGGCCAAGATTAATCCAATCACTTTTAAGCTCTAATTACCAAGTACCATGAGAATACATCCAATTTTCCATGTATCTATGTTGGAACCATATCAGATTTCACCATTGACAGAGGAGAGACCTTGTCCTTCACCACCTATCGAGATTGATGATCGTGAAGAATCTGAAGTTGAGCATGTCCTAGATTCAAGAATAGCCTAAGCAAGATTGGAGTACCTTGTTCATTGGAAAGAGTATGACATCAATGATCGCACTTGGGAACCTATAGAGAACCTTCATAGAGCACCAATCAAGGTTTGAGAGTTTCATAAGAAAAATCTAATGAAGCGGAGACCAGAGATCATGACTGCTCCTCATGGAACTACCAATGCTTCCATTGCATTCGAAACGTGTAAAACCCTAGAATGTCTTCTTGCTTGATTCTAGCATCCAAAGATCATGTTTTGAATTGATGACATCATCGATGAAATCATCAATTTGTAACTACCTTTGATGAACCACCCTTTGAAACCTATATAAGGAGGGGTTGGACACATACATACTCTATCTTGCCAATACCAATCTTGGGAGCTCAAGGAGTCCTGACCACCAAGTAAGTACTCTCCAAGTTTGAGTTATAGTTCTTGTCTTGTTCCCTGTTCTAGTCTTGTCTAGTCTAGTTCTTAGACATCTAGCCTTGTCCTCTTGTAATCTCGTTGTACGAGATCTTGTCTAGTTATTTCTTGTATCTAGATCATCTCCCTAGAAGGAGTTCTTGTAATCCAGAGATCTTGCTTCAAACTTATTAGTCTCGGGTTGTGGGACATCTTGTATCATCTATGGTCCAGCTATGCATACCTATCAATCCTGGGTTGTGGGACCTCTTGTATCAATTACATATTCTTGTATCATTTTCCCTATGTGGGGTTTCTTGTAATCAAAAACGTATTTACGAAATCTTGTTTACTGTAGTCAGAGAGCACAATCTAGTGCTCCCCTCACAATCTCTTTTTGGATCTCTCTCTTTTCTAATCTGTCTCTTATTTCTCTCTCTCTCTTTCTACCTCTTTCTCTTTCAATTTCTCTCTCTCTCTCTCTCTTTCTCTTTTTTCTTATCTCTTTTGATCTCTCTCTCTCTCTGTGTCTCTCTCTCTTAGGTTATTCAAGAAGTTCACCAAGCATAAAATATGACTAATTATTGTAAGTACAATTTTCATTGTTTGTATATCATTTAATTTGTTTTATTTTCATTATTTAACATATTCACACTTACTCATTCATATGCACATATGCACATATACATGAACATGCACACTCACACATATACACACACATACATATGCACATACACACACATACACATACACATGCACATACACACACATACATGCACATACACATACTCATACACACTACACATACATATGCATGTGCACAAACATATCTAAAAAAACATAAAAGGACATGCATGCTCATACATATATGCATGCATATACATACACATCCATATATATATATATATATATATATATATATATATATATATATATATATATATATATATATATATATATATATATATATATATATATATATATATGTGTGTGTGTGTGTGTGTGTGTGTGTGTGTGTGTATGTATGTATATATGTATATGTTTATGTATATGTATATGTATATGTATATGTATATGTATATGTATATGTATATGTATATGTATATGTATATGTATATGTATATGTATATGTATATGTATATGTATATATATATATATATATATATATATATATATATATATATATACACACACACATATATATATACATATACACATACAAATGCACATACGTACACACATATACACACATACACATACACATGCACATACATACATATACACACACACTTACACATACACATGCACATACATACACATACACACACATACACATACACATGCACATACACACACATATGCACATACACTTCCACATACACATGCACATACATACATATGCACACTCATAATAGATATCCAATGTAATATATCAGTCATCTTGATCATCATCATCCACATCATCATGTAAGTTCTCATCATCATGATCATCCGCATGATTTGATGTATTTGTAGTGGCATCATGGGTAGAGGTGTGAGCACTATGTGATGATCGAGATCATCCCGTCAGTGTCTGTCTCTCCACCTCATCCATATCTTCCTCTCCATAATACCCATGTATATATATACCCACTTATATACATACATACATATACCCACTTATATACATGCACACATATACATACTAAATACATACCCACACACACACATATACATACACATACATGCATACACATATGCATATGCTTACACATACATACATACATATACACGCATACATACATATACACACATACATGCATACACATACACATATGCATACACTTACACATACATACATACCCACACATACACAGACACATGCATACACATACACATATACATACACTTACACATACATACACACACACATACACATACCCACACATATACATACATACACATACATACTAAATACATGCACACATACACATACACACATACACACAAATACACATACACATATACATACACTTACACATACATACATACACATACATAACACACCCACACACACATACATGCATACACTTACACATACATACATACATACACTTACACATACATACATACACACATATACACATACCTGCACATATACATACACACACATACATACTAAATACATGCACACATACACACACAAATAGACATACACATATATATACACTTACACATACATACATACATATTGCACTTACACATACATACATACACACACATACACATACCCACACACACAAATACATGCATACACATACACATATACATACAATTACACATACATACATACCCACACATACACACACACATACATGCATACACATACACTCATACATACACTTACACATACATACATACACACACATACACTTACACATACATACACACACATACACATACCCACACGTATACATACACACACATACATACTAAATATATGCACACACACACATACACACAAATACACATACTCCTAGACACACGCATACACACACACATAACACACAAACATACACGTACACATATATACACACATACATACACTTACACATACTACATGCATATAGACACATACATAATAAATACATACAGATTTATAAAGATGCATACATAAACATACACATACACATACCCAAACATATGGATACAACACACATACATAATAAATACATGCACACATACACATACACATACACACATATACATACACACATCACACATTTATAGTTTTGTAAGTGTATTTATATGTCAGAATGTGTATTTGTGAATATGTGTGTATGTGTAAATGTGTACATGTATATGTGTGTGTATGTAAATAATCAAATTATTTATATCTAGTACCTTTATTTGCTACACAATCAGATTCTAATCAATCAGAGATCAATGGCATCAAGATAGTGCATCAAGAAATGATGCTATATGTGTCTCGATGCCAACATCTCATCAAGGTCAATGGCATCCAGGACAATGCATATCAGCTAACAAAAGGTTCTTATTGTATCAATACAATACAACTTCCTGAAGAAGGTCTATGGATCTATGAAATATATCATCTCATATATCAAGGGCTCAAAGCAAAGATCAAGTTGAAACTTTTACCAAGCTTTAATCATCAAGAATCTTTCCTAGAGAGTGTTGATGATGATACTGAGATAGCATACATTGTGCTTTCCTAAGAGGATTGGAACAGATGGTGGGTCATACGAGGAACAACAAAGGGCGCATTTGTGCCTTTTGGGAATCATCGAGATTCACAAGAGAAAGGTGGATCAATGCTTCCAAAAATTGACTAGAGGTGAGGAAGAACATAATAGGCTGATTGATATGAAGAAGAAAGAGGTGGATGAGATTGTACAGCTTGAAGGGGAAATAGAGTCATTGCAAGTGCAAGTTGAGGATTTGCATGGAATTTACACATCAAATTGTTAACTCCATGTAAATCCTCAGCTTGCACCCGCAATGACTTTATTACCCCTTCAAGTTGTACAATCACATCTGCCTCTTTCTCTTCATATCAATAGACCTATCATGTTCTTCCTCACATCTAGTCAATCTCTAGAAGCATTGATCCACCCTTTTCTTGTGATTCTCAATGCTTCCCAAAACTCATTGATGCACCCTTTGTTGTTCCTCATATGACCCACCATGTGATCCAATCCTCCTAGGAAGCACAATGTATGGTATCTCAGTATCATCATCAACACTCTTTAGGAAAGCTTCTTGATGCTTAAAGCTTACTACAAGGTTTGACTTGATCTTTGCTTTGAGCTCTCGATATACGAGATGATATATTTCACAGATCCATACCTTCTTCAGGAAATTGTATTTTATTGATACAACAAGAACCTTCTATTAGCTGATATGCATTGATCTGGGTGACGGAATTTAATCCCTCATATTTGCACAATATAAGTGAAGTGAACCCAATACCTAGGTCCCTTCATACACCTTTTCTACTACCCTGCAACAAAGTTCTGATTCATTGGGTTTACACTAATCCAAATCACTTAAGATTTTAGCCATGTGTAGTGTGGTTCATAAGCTTTCCAACAAGCTATAGAAGACCTCAAATGGATCTATTTAGGTTAGCCAATAACTCTGTACAAAATAGACTATGCCGATATGTAAGATATGAAAAAATTAGGGTTACAAGGATACATCGATTTCTTTGCCAATAAAGCTGATTTCAAGAAGCCCTCTTGAGCAAGTAAGACACATATAAAAGCTACAAAATGCACCTTAAATCTCTTGAATTGGATATGTACACGAGGAGGTACAACTGTTGTATATTGACTATGTCTATATCTACAATAGAGGGGGTTCCAAGCTTCTCTTTGATGGTCCTTATCCTTGCATCATCATCACCTGCACAAGGAGATCATTTACATATATGCATATCAAACATATCTTGTGATTTGTTTTCTTCACTTACAAGGATGGATTTGCATTACTTGGAGAGAAATAGATCTCTTCAAGAAGTCCACTAGCCTCTGATTCCAAGCCCTTAGGGCTTGATTTAGGCCATATAAGACCTTCTTCAACCTGCAAACATAGGTAGGATGTTGTAGATCTACATACCCTTGAGGTTGCTCCATGAACACCTCTTCCAGTAACTCACCATTCAAGAAAACAGTCTTTATGTCCATCTGGTAGATAGGCCACCTCCTTGTTACACATAGGGCTATGAGAGCTCTAATGGTGGTCTTGTTTGCCACATGGCTAAAAGTCTCCTCATAATCCATCCCCTGTGTTTGCGTGAAGCCTTTGGCTACTAGTCTAGCCTTGTACCTTGCCAAGCTGCCATCTGCATTCCTCTTGGCTTGTACACCCACTTGCTTTTGGACTATCTTCATGTCTTCCTTCTTGTGTACTAGTTCCCAAGTGTTGTTCTCCTTAAGAGCTTTGAACTCTTCATACATAGCCTTCCTCCACTCTAGTTTGGTCTTTGCCTCCTCATAAGAATTTGGCTCTTGATCTGCAATGACATTCATCATGTATGCATAGTGCTTTGCCATGAAAGAACCATATGTATAGCTTTGTGGGGGTGCCTTCTTCCTTGTAGACCTCCTCTCTTGACCTTTGGGATATTGCTTCTTGAGTCTATTCAGATTTTCATTAGGAGTAATGAAATCCTCAAGCTCTTCACTTTGTATGGTTCATAAGCTTTGCAATAAGCTATAGAAAACCTCAAATGGATCTATTTAGGTCATCCAACAACTCTGTACAAAACATAATATGCAAAGATGTAGGATATGCAAAAATTAGGGTTACAAAGATACACCTATTTCTCTACACATAAAACTGATTTCAAGAAGTCCTCTTAGGGAAAGTAATCCACAAGATACAGAATGCACCTTAAATATCTTGAATTGGATATGTACACAAGGAGTTACAACTATTATATATTGTCTATGTCTATACCTACAAGAGACTAGAGGGGTGTGGGCTTGATAGCTCCTCCTTGCTCCTCCTTTGTGCATATAACATCCTCCCCTATGTTTTTCCTAGCTTAGACTACTATGTTTCAACTCTTTTAGCCTTGGATGACCCTCTCCTTGAGCCTCCTTAGTATATGTCTCTTACTCTTCAATGACCTACAAGACTTCCATGCATTTGATGACCCTTCAACTTCTTCTATAGTTTTTGGATGCCTTTCTCGACTTTTCCACCACCTTAGGACTACCTTGCCCAACGTTTCCCAACCTTGAGACCGCCCTAGGTGATTTGAGTCGTGAATTTTGGCCATATTAAAGTCTTTTGACCGCTTTATCCACCTAAAGCTTGCATAGTTCACATCTTCAACACTGGATGCCATTGACCTTGATGACATGTTGGCATCAAGACACAATAGCATCAAGAAATGATTTAAAGGATCAAAACTCAAAACCAAATTTATGGCCAATTTTTGATAGAAATCGACTGATGAACCTACTCCTTGGATACTTACGACAAAAGAGATGCAAACAAGTAAAAAAATGTTTTTACTTTTTATGATATAGTTTATTATTTTTTAAGCACATAATAATGAATTTTTGTTTTCTTATATTTTTTATAGGTTATTTTGAAGGTTGATTGGTTTCGAGCTGACTATAAAGGTAGTAATTCCACATTGAGAAGGGAATTAACTGGGTTCTAGGCAATTGATTCTTCGAAAATAAAGTTATTAAATAGAGAACCATATATTCTTCCTAGGCATATTGAACAAGCATTTTTTTATAAAAACCTGAATGCTCATCCTTGGTGGCAAGTCATTCATGTTCAATCTAGAGGTCGTTCATTGTTTGAATAGTTTATTGTTACAGAGATTGAAGAAAGTCATGTTGATGATTCATCATCAGATATTGATATATCAACATCTCAAAGAGAAATTACAATCATTGTACATGACAACAATAATAATCTACTTGATGAAGAGGATAATACTCTACATGTTTCTACTGATGATGAAGAGGAATTACCAAAAATTGATATTAGTCATCAATAGATGATGACATTTATGAGACTATATTGATGTCTGACCAAAATGGCAATAATGGTCCCGGTTCGCTGGCCTGGTGGTTGGGCCTCTCGCCTCTTGAGGTGGGGGTGAGGGTTCAACCCCTGGCAGCAACATGTAGGGACATATAAATCCCAGGAACTGATGTATGTGGCTGTTGGCCATCATTTGATCATCCCTGCGGTAGTTGTGACCGTTGTTTAACCCAGATGTAAACCCCTGTTCTTGTGGGATAAGGGGGGTCCCATGGGTACTATGCCCTTCCTTGTACAGTTGTAATTTCAAAGTTAAAGTCCGGGGGAGTAGGCCTCGGCCGAACCTCCATTTAAAAAAAAAAATGGCAATAATGAAAACACTTGACTAGATTAGATAGTAGATCCTACTCTAGTTATCGATCGTTAACTTGAATCATTTGAATGGGTATCAAACAATAGGTTCTCCTTCATTCAATATGTATGCATGTGCATTTGTGTGATATATGAAAGTATGTTTATAAGTGTGTATGCATGTATATGTATACATGTGTGCATGTAGGCATGTATGTGTGATGTGTATGTATCTACATGTGTGTTTTATATATATATATATATATATATATATATATATATATATATATATATATATATATATATATATATATCTGTGTATACATGATGTGTATATATCTCTATATGTATTATGGTCCTTGTTGATTCGAGTAGCTATATATAGAGGCATAAGGTTAGGAGGAGAGACATCTCTCTAGTAGGTGGTGGGAGGGCTAGATGCATGTATATATATACTTGAACCATATGGTGAATGCATATAGATACACAAGTACGAAAAAAGTATGGTTGAAAATGCCATACATGATGTGTGTGTGTGTGTGTGTATATATATATATATATATATATATACACACACACACACACACACATATATATATATATATACATACATACATACATACATACATACATACATACATACATACATACATACATACACACACACACATAAATATAACAAATCAAAGCAATGCATACCGTGTATTATCAGGATGTTGTGCCATAAGTATTTGCATCTGTTTCAAACACCATTTATGAGACCACCCAGTGCCAAATTCTGTCTCCAATGAACTAAGTACATACTTTTTGTCTCTCTCGTCAAACTCACTACAAAAGGAAAAAAATAATATAAGTAAAACATAAAATATTTATCTCAATTTACATGTAAACTTATACTTACTTCCATTTCAAGTGAACAAAGTAGGTAGGAGTCACATAAAGCTCTCATTCTTCTGTTAAACTCCAAACCATGCCTCATGTATACTATATTCCCCTCGGGTTCTATGTTGCACTCTAGCCCTAGGCTACGTATGCATGTCCTCATAGGGGCCTCTGTTGTGCTCTCATGAGTTGGAGGTGGTATAGGTGTCCTAAAAATAAATAAATAAAAATGAATAAAAACATGTGTTATAATATCATTAAAATATTAATTTATGAAAAGAAAACATACCTATGGGCGGATAAGTCTCTTCTTGCAAATGGAGTGGCACAGGAGCCTTCCTCTAGCCATTGGGTAAGCATCTGTATGGTAAAGTCTGATTCCTCATCAAGCATATCTGCATACTCATGGATGATAGCCCTTAAGGAATCAGGCGGAACTTTCCCTCTCATAAGATTCTTTATGAGAGTAAGTTTCACCTTTCTCTCTCTACTATGATCCATAATATCTATACTTTTAAAACAAAATGAATTATATATATATATATATATATATATATATATATATATATATATATATATATATATATATATATATATATATATATATATATATATATATATATATATATATATATATATATATATATATATATATATATATATATGTGTGTGTGTGTGTGTGTGTGTGTGTGTGTGTGTATGTGTGTATGTATGTGTATGTGTGAATGTACATATATGTGTATGCATGTGCGTATGTATGCGTGTATGTGTGTATGTGTGTGTATATGTGTTAGCAGCTTGTTTGGATGACCACATTTCTTTGTAAACATACTTTGTAATGGGAAAAGGGATGTTGATACGGAGATCTCCATAGTTTTTGGAGTTTGGAATTCTGGTGTCTTTTCTTGTAAATTTTGAAGAATGGAACTATGTGAATGTTACAAAGATTACATAGAAGGAACGGTGTAGACATTATGGTGCGATATTCAAAGGTATCTTTGTGTCTGGAGCAATTTTTGAAATGTCTATAAGAACCAAGGTCTGTAATGAAAATTGCTGGGTAGGATTCTTTATGGGCTTCACCAAAGAACAAGAACAACATCTACAAACCACAAATACATGAAGCTTGAGGTTCTTTGAGACTCAAGAGTACAATGATAAGAGGCTTAATACAAAAAAAATGCTACATAATCTTCTTTCTGCGTGAAATATATGAGGGTAACATATCCCCCCACACTTGGCTAGTGAGCTCCTGTGAACCACAGTCATCAAAAACATCAACATGCATGCTGTTAATCTAGACCATCCTCTTTTCCTTCCCCCACACTTAGTCTCTTTCTCACCTCTCTGCTCACCCTTGTCACTTCTCCAATCGTTCGCTCCATCCCCACAACTTCAAACACATCTCACCCAGGCTCTTCGAACTTTTTCACCAAACCCCCCAACACATACACACACTTATCACCAACTCCCATCACTCACTTCTTTTGTCACCTATATCCTAACCCTCATCACCACACACCACCCAAACATACTTTCACCATTCACCTACTCTCACTTCTCCACTTAACCCATAGAACTTCTTCAAACTTACCCACACTTAACCATTCACCCACACCCATACACACACTACCCTTCTCTACCACTCCTCATTCACACTCGCCACGGTCTAGCATTAACAAGTATACACATAACGTTCTTAGATAAGAATGGGTGCACAAAGCCCCCACACACAAGTGGGAAGAATAATGATATCCTCCTTCCATTCCAGACTCGCCTCTCGATGATTAGGGATCTAAATCACTTTGCCTCTACCTTTATGCCTGCAATATAATCTTCTTGTGTATAGCTGTTGTTGTTGAATCTTCCCGTTCCCATACTACATGCCTGAGCCATTCCAAGAAAATCCCGAGACCGTTGATTATCAAAATTCTCCCTCTTGTTAAATGAGATATTCCATGTGTTGTTTTTGGAAGCTGGTACTCCCAATCCTTAGTTTTTATTATAGATCCAGAGCCTTGTATGCAACCATCTATGCTCACTTGCAAGACTCTTCAGTTGCCTTTTCTTTCTCTGCATTTTGTCCCTGTTTTGCTCCTAAGAACCTGCTCCCAAAATCATTACCTTGGGATACATCAAACTTTTGATTTTCATCATGGCCCTCATCCTCTGCCTCCTCTTCTTCATCTTCTGCGGAGTCTTTGCCATGACCTTTGCGAGGACCTCTAGCAATAGTTGTAGCACCACCGAATCATCCTCAGTTATGTGATTCTATCGCAACCTGTGCCACACTTTTGGGGCACCAGGCGAACCCACAACACTCCTAAATAGGATGTGCTAAGCTTGCATCCCCAGTAGGATCGCCAAATGAAGAGTCCTTTTGCCCAATGCAAAACGTATACTTGGCATTATACTTTTGGCGAAAAAAAATTACAAGCAACATCAAGACACCTTTGTTGAATCAAATCAAGATGCATAAATGTATTTCCCATAGTAGAGTTTGATTCCAAACCCATGCAAAAATAGCTAGCCAATGTTTAACAAACAATCATTTAAACCATGCCTTCTCTGCTTGTCTGCACATGGGATCCTCCTAGAAATTTGGCTCTTCGCATCATAAATACATGTTACTGATGATTCCAACATGGGCTATTCATATCAGTTGCTTTGGGAAACTATTTTCTTAACAATACCATTGAGGACCAGCACACTATCTAGAGCTAACATGAAGAATCAAAACAGCTTGACACATCACCGTCATCATATAAACTTCCTGAGACCCCATCTACCAATAGTTCAATAGATTGATCACATGTAAGGCTTGATCTAGGATACCTCACATAGGGCTCCTCTTGAATGATCAAATACAGTTGGTCAAATGAATATTTCAGCATGGATTATTTATACGCTATCATCTGCATGCAAAAGCCATTTGCTTCATAACAGAACTGTTCACCTTCATATCATGTGCATCCTCTTGAATGTGAATTCAGCAAATCTTGAAGCATATAGCTGATAGTCATATCATCGTCCTCTAAGTGTGAACCTTGAACGTTCAAGATGACCTCTAGAACCTGCTTGGCATCTTGCTCACACTTCTCTTTCCCAACTGCCATTCCTACTAAGCTTAGTCATTCCTCACTTGAAGGCACTGAACGAGACTTTGTCAGTCCTAATGCATCCAGTGTTTCATTAACTCAAGTTCATGCCTGCAAGCTTCCAGCTCTATAAAAGACTCAAGATGTGCCTCTAACTCTTCAAAGTTGCTACAAGAATCCTTCCCAATAGCCTGCTTTGATCCATGGTTGGAGAGCTTTGTACTCAAAACCATGTCGAGAACTTCATTGTACTTTTGGAAAATTTCTTCACAGAGAATCTCAAGCTCAAGGAAATTGTTCACTAGCAAGGTCTTCATATGAAGGAACCCTTCCCTTGAAATTCGCAGGCATCACCCCCAATTTGTGGCATTCCAATGCCTTGTCCTGTATGAAAAATTTGGAGACAATCTCTCTGTTCAAGTCTCGCTGCAGCTGCTATGTAGCTAACTCCTCTTCAATATCTAACTTGGAGTCCCACTTCTCCTCTGTTCTGTTGAGTGTCACTTTTTCATTGAGAACATCACTCAGTTCCATCAATTTTCTCTTGCCATACTCATGTGCAGAGAATGCTACTGGCTCCATGGACTCATCATCATTTTGATCACCTATCAAAGTCTGGACTATGGACATTAAAGTAAAATAGTCATCCTCAAGATCTTGTACAACTTGTTTTGGACCCGCGAACTGTCTATCACGGTAAAGGATTTCTTCCTCTTGATGTGCTACAACAAGCATTAGCTTCTGTAGTATTTCAGTCCATTCCTTGCACCATCCATCCATTACGACCCCAATGATCGAGGTCTCTACATCTAGTCTCCATGTCATTAGTTGTTTCTGATCTAGCTGGTTTTCCTGTTATATTTGTGTACCTTATCACTTCTAGATGTAGGACAACCATCTGTTCATTGATACATGTCATAAAAAATTTCTTTCTCAATCTCACGGATCATCATTTGCTCCTCAAATGAATCTCTACATGTACTTTCTACCGTCAATGTATATTTCAGCTGCTCATTCGATCTAGACAATGCTGATGCTAAGTGTCTGTAATCATGTTGCATGTTTTCAAATACCTCTTCTTGGTTCATCATATCCATTTTTAGTGCTTCCTTCTCCTGTGAAAGATTCTCCAAAGCAGCCAGATGTTGTTTTAACTCTGCCCACATATGTTCCATGATTTTATTGAATGCGAGCTGTTTCAAGTGAGCCTGTTGATTCAGATTTGGATTTTCAAACCTTAATTTCACAATATCATGCTGAAATGAAGATATTTGTGTACACTTGATGATTTCTTGTTCCTTCATTTGCTTTCGTCATTGCCTTGGGAAGTTTAACTTTTTGCTTTCCTTATCAAATGTCAAAGTTAAGGTAGCCAACTTGGAAGCAAGAAGTTGTAATTCTTTTTCCTTTTCAGTAATAGCATCCTCGCTTTTTTGCTACTTGCTTTGGCTCTCTTACCAAAAAAACCCACAGCTGGGTTGTAAATCACTGATGCGATTGTCCTTCTCCTTCAATTTGATCCTCAAAGAAGCTATTCCTTTGCCTTTACAAGCAAACTCAGTTCAAAAATCCTCTTCAATGGCCTTTGGGAAGCCCATGCACACCGCACCCTGAACCATGCCAGAAGGAACAATTCTCTGTTCTAAGTCTTCAAATAGCTGTTAAAGTCCTTCATAGATGCCTTCAACGTCATTGTCAAAAAAGTCCATCAAAGACTTCACACCTGTACGGTCAGGAAATGTATTTAGGAGTTAGACATTACTATGTAGATATGCATTGAAGCTTAAATGCCTGCAAGAGTTAGACATGCACTGAATCTATTCAGGATCATCGAGCTCACATGCACCCATGGTGCTCCAATAGGCATGTTATTGCAACCAAGAGCACGCCTTGCCACTTCTGAAAGGTAGTGACTACTTGTCGAGGAGTGCTAAGCATAATGGTTAGCAATGGAGATCGACAGAAGGAATTTTGGACTATTGAGCTGCAGGTAGCATGCCAATAACCAGCCTCTACTTTCTACCTTTCTAATGTTTTTTGCATTGGTATCAGTCTGTACGTGGTTCTCATAATCGAGCAGCTTCATAAATCCTTGTCCCTAGAATCACTCACTGTTGTATCCTCACCATAAGCAATGTCTTTTCGAGCTATAAAAGCAATAAGGTTCATAAACAAGAATTTGCTTCCTGTAACCTATTGGCAATGAGGAGTTTGATCGCAATAGAAAACCCACTGATAACACATGCTGGTGATGCTTGGCTCCTACAAAGAACGATTGGCCTAGAATCAAGGTTAGAACGTTTTAAAAAATGAGCAAATATATACCTGCCAATATCCCCGATTTTCTCATAGGCGTCAAGTGAAAGAAGAATTGGAACTTCTGCAAGATAGGGATCCCATGTCCAGCTTCCACAACTCTTGTCAGTTGTATTTGATCAAGGAACCTTCTTGTTGCTCACTACATGAGCAAACTCTATCTGTGGCGAGGGCAACAAACTAATTAGTGGAATGAAGCTTATGATGTGTGACCTTGGGTTCACATATGATTCCAAAGTCTTTAAGACAAAAATCTCCAAACCAGTGCCACCACAAAGCTTGATGCATTGCCCAAATGATGCCATGCTCTGGCTACTACTGGTTCAGCTTCAAGTGCAAATATGTGTCCATCACACCTTATGTCCTCTCTACTTTCTTGTGTATGCTAGACTTGAGGTCGATTGTGAGCTGAATGGCCTCAAGAGTGCAATCGTGTCACATGTGAAGCGTCGCTTAACATCACTCGGGAGTCATCCATATTGTGAGTCACCAGGTATAATGATAGCAACAGTAGTTGTTCCCCTGAAGTAGTACTCTATGGTAGAATGCATATGCAAGACTGTGTCCATGAATTCAAATTCTCTGCGAATGACTTGCCCCACATCTCATAATAATGCCTTATAGCTTTGTTCTCATCTCCTTTCCCACGCTAAGCCATGGAGAGAGGGACGGTAGATGGGGGCAAAACCCCCGAGAATCCCCCATCGAGAGTCCTCCTTCCCTTGTGCATTCCTTTTAGCACGAAGTATCCACCCCTCGATGCAATCTGCCAACCCATCTGACACATGGCGGCTAGAGAGGGGAGTGGGAAACTGCCACTATTAATGACTTTTTTTTCTCTTTCCCCTTTTGTTTGGGTTGTATCTCTCTCTTAGTAAGCTGGGTAGGGTTCTTTATGGGCTTCACCAAAGAAATAGAACAACATCTACAAACCACAAATACATGAAGCTTGAGGTTCTTTGAGACTCAAGAGTACAATGATAAGAGGCTTAATACAAAAAAAATGCTACATAATCTTCTTTCTGCATGAAATATATGAGGGTAACACCTTGCAACTGCCAATATGCTCTAATTGTCAGTGAAGATGGTGGTGGCAGAAGATTTACCAACACCCAAATCATCCATAAGGCATCTGAGCCACACACACTCAAAAGTCTCTCTGAAAGCTACCCTATACTCAACCTCACAATTGGAAGTGGCCATCGTAGACCACTTCTTGCTCAACCAAGATATGCAAGAGCTACCAAGCATGAAGAAAAAACCACTGGTGGACACACGAGTGTCATAGCAACTAGCCCAATCAGAGTTAGAAAAAACATGTAAATTTGGCGGTAGTCATCCCCCCTTGGGATAAAACAATCCAAGTAGCCGATTACCACTCAAGTAGTGAAAGATGCACTTAACCGCCTGCCAATGCTTGACACCTGGGCAATGCATAAACCTGCTCATCTATGAGACAAAAAACTGAATATCTCATCGAGTAATGCATAGGTAAATCAAGCATCAAATAGCCTATTGATAGAGCACAACATCAAATGCATCTCTAGCATCATGAAGACTCAATCGTAAACCTTTCTCCATAGGAATGGCAATAGGTTTACAATCTTCAAGGCCAAAACGCTACAATAATGTGTCAATATATTTCGTTTGACACAAAGCCATTCCACCATGAACTTGCATAAACTGAATGCCCAAATAATGATACAAATGCCCCAAATTATACACCTCAAATGAGGCATGCAAATCAGCCTTAAAATCAAGAATATGCTTGTCATAAGGACGAGTGAGCAGCATGTCATCAACATACACAACAGTGATCAGAAGCACATCATTAGGATGCTAAACATATAAAGTGCTCTTGGTTGGACTATTTTCAAAACCATGTGCACTCACATAGGCATGTATCTTTGCATACCAAACATGTGTTGCTTGTTTTAAACAATATAATGCCTTCTTTAACCTACACACTTGATTTTCATGCCCTTTTTGCACAAAGCCATGGGGCTGAAAAACATACACTTCTTCATGCAAGTCACCATTCAAAAATGCAATTTTAGCATCCAACTGATGTACATTCCAACCATGACGAGCTGCAAGTGCACATATGCTACGAACAATAGTCATTCGGCATGTGGGAGGAAAGGTCTCATCAAAATCAATGCCTCTTTCCTTAGCGTAACCCTTTGCAACAAGACTAGCTTTACACATGTCAACTGTTCCATCAAGCTTACGGTTCAGCTTGTATACCCAATTAGTGCCAATGGCCTTCTTGCCAAGAGGCAAGTTACATAAAGACCAAGTACCATTTTTCATGATAGCATCATATTCTAATTATATAGCAGCCATCCAGTTTTCAGAATTTTGTGCTTCATCAAAGGAAACACGCTCATTCTCATCAACAGAGATAGAGGCAGCCATAACATAGCAATCTGATTCAAAAGAGGCACTATGAGAGCCTGAACGAGTATGATATGACAAAGATGCATCTAATTTGCTATCATGCAAAGTTTGCACAAGTTATTTTGGCATAGTTTTTGCCTCCTCAATATCAGTTCTCTCATCAACGAGTGCATCATGCAAATCTACATCAGAAATGGAATGATTTGCATCATGACATGAAACCTATAAAGGCTGAGAAGTTGCCTCATTAGGACCAGCACTAGACTTTCCACTTCTAAAAGAGGCAACAAAGTATCATACATGTCTTTGGAGCTAATAGATGTCTCCTTCATACATGAAAGTAAAGGCTGAATAACATCTTCCACAAAAACGACATCACAACTAACCAAAATGTGTTTAGTTTGTGGATGATATAGATGATAGCCTTTTCTTTCAGAATTGTACCCAACAAAAATACATTTCATTGATTTATCATCCAATTTCATACGATGTTGTTCAGGCACTAATGCATATGCGAGACAACCAAAAACATGCAGGTTAGCAACAGATGGCCTATGACCATGCCAAGCCTCATATGGAGTGATAGACTACAATGCTTTAGTGGGATATCTATTAAGTACATATGCTGCACATATAATGGCCTCAAGCTAGAAACTATGTGGTAAAGCTTGACTCTTTAACATACACCTGACCATCTCCATGAGTGACTTGTTCTTCCGTTCAACAAATCCATTATGTTGAGGTGTATACGGCACTGTACACTAATGTTTTATCCCATGTTCAACAAAAAATGCATTAAAGTCAAAAGACATATATTCTCACCCTTGATTAGAATGGAGGGTGCTCCTTTTACATGTTGATAGATTTTCAGCCAAAACCACAAACTATTTGAAGCACATAAACACTTCAGACTTTGCTTTCAATGGATATACCCATGCATGCCTATAAAAATCATCAATGAAAGTCATGAAGTAAAGATAGCTTCCAAAAGAAGGTGTCTGCATAGGACCACAGACATCACTATGTGCAATTTTTTAGTAGCTTGAACTAAACCATCTTTTGGGAAGGATGAACGCTTCATTTTTCCCAAAATACAGCCTTCACAAACATGTTTACCAGATGCCTCAAGTTTGGGCAAAGAGGACACCATTTCAGATTTCTACAGGCATAGCAAACTAGCAAAATTTAGATGACCAAAGCATGCATGCCAAAGCTTTTCATCTAACATAGCATGAGAATCATGTACTACACATGCTGACTCATCACAGATTTTTCATAGTCTATGATCTTATATAGCCCACAACATAAAATGCTAGAAGCGATAATCACATCGCCATTTGAGAGATCATGAACTGTACATCTGTCATCAACAAATTTCACAACCAAGCCAATCTTGGCTAATGGAGAAATTGATAATAGATCCCTATCACAAATAAAGCATCTTATAATGTAAAAGAACTACTATCAGCAGTAGTTAGAATGATCTTACCAACTCCCATAATAGGATAAGATGAGTTGTTGGCGCATGTGATAGTATTCCTTGTAGGGGAAGGCTCGAGTGAAGTGAAGAAACTGCACTATGAGGTAATATGTTTGGTTGCCCCACTATCAAAGTACAAAACATCTGAGTCTACTGTAGACATACACTGCTCAAGAGAAGATGGGCCAAAACTACAAACAATAGTAAACACCCATTCCTCATTCTTCACTAGATTAGTAGACTCTGTTTTTGGTGTAGAGGCTTCTGCAACAACCATTCCAGCCTCTTTTTTCGTTGCCTCTTTTGCAGCCAATTTTGGACAATTCTTTATGACATGATCATTTGCTTTACAATATTTGCAAAACAATTTCTGCTTTTCTGTTTTCTTGTTGTCTCTATCATCCTTCTTTGATTGTGCAGAATTAACAGATTTATGCTTACTAGTAGAAGAGCTCCATTTACCTTCACCCTTCTAACTAATCAGGAAAGCTTGATCTACAACATGCATAATGGACCTATTCTACCTAGACTGATCTTCCTGTAATAGAACAAAGACTAACTCCTCAAATGTTAAGGCATTTGAATTGCCTTTCATCATCAAACGAAGAGTAGAAGCAAAACTCTGGTACGAATTGGGAAGACCATTTAGAACACTGTGCACAAGTGAACTATCAGGAAAGACTTCATCAGTAGAAATTAACTGTTTCTTCAAATATAAAATTTTCCATAGAATCACCTTCATTCATATGCTCACTCTCTAATTGTTTTTCGAGGTAAGCAACGCGAGCCTCATTCCTAGCCTAGTACAATGTGGTAAGTGTATCCAAAGCATCCTTAGCTATTTTGCAAGAGCGAATGTGAGGAATAATGGCACATTTCACAAACAAGGCTATCAATGCATGTTCTTGAGCATCTCTACCACCCAATGAATTTCCTCTACAGTAGGTGCAGCAAAAACTGAAGCATGAACATGAACATGAAGAATATCATCATCCTCAATGTCGTCTGCATCAGCTTGAGTACCTATATTTGCTGTGTAATAGGACATGTTTCAACACCCTACACAATATTCCACAGTCCTTTTGCGACCAATACATGACACATCATATAAGCCCACAATGGGTAATTCATATGATCCAACTTATCCTCAAGAGCCAATATACGAAATACATAATTGCTTTCAGCCATGGCCACTGACTAAAATAACCTGATGCAGAAAAATGATTGTATCTAAAAAAGTTGAACAGAACTACCTTGACAAGCTCTGTTAAACTTGTAGCAGACTTTGAGATGCTTATACGGACGAACCAAAGCCTATATATATCTTTGGCACAAAAAGACGAAATAGCCTGCATAAGCATTGCAATAGTGCATTAAGAGGTTGTGATCGGAGGGGTGTTGATGATGCCCTAGATGAATCAGCAACCTGCTCTGATACCAATTGTTGGAGTTCGAGGTCTGCAAAAGCATAAGTACAACACAAGGAAGAAGAAGAAGCTTGGAGCACAACACACAATACTGAATGTATTACCACTAAAATGTACAAATGTACGTGTCCCATTCAGATAGTAGTCATATATACAAGCTGAGGAAAAAAAACCTCCTAAAGAGGGAAAAAAGTGTCCCAGTGATCCTAAGCACTTTATATTCTCACTTGCATAGATTTTGTTGTACAAGATGGGCAGAAGCCTGGGCGACAAAACAATCTACTGCCCGCACAATAGCCAAGAAGCTTTAGAATGAACTTTTTCCACGGTTCGGTCTCCCTTTGGAATTAGTGTCAGACAAGGGAATGCACTTTTTGAATCGTTTAATTTTGGAACTAACCTCTGAATATCAGATAAAGCACAAATTCAGTTCTCCATATTATCCTCGAGCAAATGGATCAGCAAAAAGTACAAATAAAGTCTTGTTGCACATGTTGCAGAAGATGTTATTAGACTCCACCGATCAATGGGAAATTATTCTCCTCATAGTGCTTTGGGCATATCGAACATCATACAAGGTTTCAATAGGCAGCAACCCCTTCAAAATGCTTTACGGACAAGAAGTGATCCTTCCGTTCGAGTTTGTAGTTCCAAGTCTTTGGATTGCAGTCCAGAGTCGATTGGTACCAGAGGACTCGTTCGCTTATTGGATGGATCAATTGTGACAATTAGATGAGTATCGGTACCATAGTTTTCTATTACTATGGGAGGTGCAAAGTTGCCAAAAGAAATGGCATGATCATAATTTACGGACAAAATTTTTTTGACCCAATGACTTAGTGTTGTATTTCCATTCCAAAATGAAGCGGAAGATGGGGAAATTGAAATTGTGGTGGATCGGTCCATTTCAGATTCATGACTTGTGCGGACCTGCTTCCTTTCATTTAGCTATGTTATCCGGAGACGTGTTATCAACGACTATTAATGGGTCAAAATTATGGCCCTATCAATCCTCTGGAGGGTAATTTTGAATACCAAATAAAAAAAAGGAAAATACATGATTGTGTAAAAATTGACAATAGTCGATGGAATAACTACTATCCATGTAAGTCATACAAGCAATCAACGATGGTAGTGATCACATCGTTTTGAATATGATCCTGCGATTTCTTATTACACGGGGTATAATGAATACAGAATCACCGAAGTTAAGATACCATTTAGGATAATCATGATGAAGACTCGACACTCTCAACACATAAACATAGGCCATAAAAGGATGAAGACCATGTTGAACCCGGCTTATTTAGCAAACTTGAGAGCAGAGCAAGCAGAGTGAACAGAGCGACATTATACTACAATGAGCAGCAAATGAAGTAGGCATACAGAGACGAAAGTCACCTTTTTTGACACCCATCTTGTGAACATACCAGAGAGTCTCTCACATGAACAAAGGGATTGGTTCAAATGTAAAGGACTCCTACAATGTTCGTTGTTGGATTGGAATAGCATTCATCCCCGTCCATAGACTAAAGACATAGCCAAGGAGATAGCCAGACAGACCAATGACAATGAGGTTAATACCCAAGAGATAGGCCTGCGGGTAGGGAAGGACACCTTCCAACTATCACCAGCACTAATTACGGAATGATTACATGTGGCCAGTATAGGAATCACAACCAGCACTATATCAGTGGATGGGGCTGAAATTTGTAGGTTGATGGGGAAGCCATGCTTTGGTGAATACAAATGTATACAACTTTTGGACGACAACTCAATGAAGTTGGGTTTGCTTCTAATGACCACGATAATAAATCTACAGGCAAAGCATTACAGAGTATTCGAGGAGTTACGCATTGATGAAGGAATCGATAGAGACACATGTCAATTGGCTGCGATCATTTTTTGGAAGCTAAAGAAGGAGGTGAGAAGATTATTTCAAAGGTCTGGAAGAGCAGTTAGTGTCATGCTGGACTCAAAGATCGGAGTCCTATTTACTTTGTTATTTACAAAAAATTGAGTGTTTTTACCTCGAGAATACATAGTATAGACAGTGAAGGTTTTCCTTCAGATCTTAAAGAAGAGGGCTGCAGAGAGGAAGCCAGTAGAAGGAACCTAGCAAGATCAAACCACTTATGATAGAGATAAAGAGAAGTAGTCCCGATGACAACAGGTGGAGGGGAACCAAAGGAAAGAAACTAAGAGGAAAGCAGCGGAGGAAGAAGCTGAGAAGAAGAGAAGAGAGGAAGGGCCAACACGAAAGAGACTAGAAGAAGAACATGAACAATAGTGCCGTGCTAAAGAAGAAAGGAGGCAGAAGCCAAAAGCGGATGAAGAGCAATGTCGACAACAGCAAGAGCAAGGGGAGCATAGTGCAAAGACATCCCGCAAAGTTTCGGTATTGCATACTTTTTCTTCTTGTGGTTTAATCGATAAATGGAAACATAGTTATGGCAAGGTGAAGCTTCCCCCTACCAAGTGCAGTAATTATATTTATCGGTGGATGTATCCAAATGAATTGGTTCGGTTGGAACTTCTCGAAGACTTAGCGAGAGGAATCCATTGGAGTGAAGCAAGGTTAGATGATATGGTGAAGAAGTACATTACCCTCACTAAGGAAAAGGATAAGTGGGAAGTAGAGAAAGGAGAGATGATAGCAAAAATAAGCTGACTTAGGGCCAAAGCTGAGCATATCATAACAAAAAGTGTAGGAAGAGAGAGTGCAGTGCAAGAGGAGATTGTGGAGGAATTGAATGAGGCTTTAGCAAAAATTAGTACGTTAAAGGTAACTTCTAAAGAAAAGGTGAAGATCATAGCTCAGATCCAAGCAAAAATAGGTCAATCTCAAAAGGCACAATAGAAGCTAAAGAACGCAAATAAAGAGCTTACAACCAAGTTACAAAAAGAAGAGCAAGAATTACAAGGATTGAAGAAGAAAGTAAAAGAGCAAAGCACTGAGATTAAAAGACAGGGTCTTGTTATTGTGAAAGTGGAGGAGAAGTTGGCGGTGTGGAACTCAGAATTTACGGAGCTTGAAGTTAAACTCCACATTATCCAGGAGAACTACTACATAGTGTCTGCACAGCTGGTTGGTATTTCAGAGCTGGAAAAGCAGATTGAAGAGTGGAAGCAGCACTGTGTAGATGCAAATTTAGTATTGGAAGGCAAGGATGTAGAGGTCACAGAACTAAAGAAAAGCCTCAATTTTGGAAATAATGTATAAATGTAAACTAGATGAAGTACATAAGTTAATTGAAGAATATATAGGTAAAATATTGAATATTACTATAGCTTTTGATAATATGTTAGAGAAGTTACAGAATAGAATACCGAAACTAGAGGTAGCATCCATTAATTGTCGAAGTGCTGGCCAAAATATGCTAGATCCAAAGGAATTTTTTGAAGCAAAAATCCGACTTGTGGAAGAGAACATAGAATAAATGTTTAAAGAGTTGAAATATGATATAGAAAGAATTATGTTATCAAAAATGCAGAACAGTGATGATGATTTGTAATTGTTTTTTTGTAAAATCAGTGGGTTTGGATCCACCGTGCATGCCATTGTTAGCAGTCGGTGTGGATAACCACATTTCTTTGTAGACATACTTTGTAATGGGAAAAGGGATGTTGATATGGAGATCTCAATAATTTTTGGAGTTTGGAATTCTGGTGTCTTTTCTTGTAAATTCCAAAGAATAGAACGGTGCGAAGGCTTCGAAGATTATGTAGAAACAACAGTGTAGACATTACAGTGCAGTATTCGGAGATATCTCTGTGTGTGGAGTGGTTTCTCAAGTGTCTATAAGAACCGATCGCTGTAATGCAAACTGATGTATGCACTGAGTAATAGTCTGATGTAATTGATGGAAGTGTAAGTCGAATATTGTTATTGATAAAGCGAGCGTTCTCTAGTATCAAATTCCTTTATGTCTAAAGATGGTTTGTGGAATTGAAGTCTCTAAGTAATATGCAGTGTTAATGTTATGAAAGTCTATGGAGTAAAGTTTGTGCTAAGGAACATAAATGCATGTTTATGAGTGTTTTTTGCATTTATAAATCCCCGTTCCCATACCCTTTCCTTTGGACATTTGGTACTATGATTTTACTGAAGTACAATATCGTATAAACATATGCATGTATGTATGTGTGCATATGTATACATATGTATGTATATGTGTGTGTGGTGTGTATGTGTGTATGCATGTATGTATGTGTGCATATGTATACATATGTATGTATATGTGTGTGTGGTGTGTATGTGTGTATGCATGTATGTATGCATATGCATGTGCATTGTGTATGCATATGTATGTATGTGTGTGTATGCATGTATGTATGTATGTATGCCTATGCATGTGCATTGTGTATGCATATGCATGTGCATTGTGTATGCATATGTATGTATGTGTGTATATCTATGTGTGTGTGTATGTGTATGTGTATGTATGTATATGTGGGTGTATGTATCTATGTGTGTATGTATGCATATGTATGTATAGTGTGTGCATGTGTGTATGTATATGTGTGTGTATATGTGTATGTATGTGTATGTATACATGTGTATGTGTGTGTATGCACATGTATGTATAGTGTGTGTATGTGTGTTTTTATGTGTATATGTGTGTAAGTTTGTGTGTATGCATGTGTATATGTGTGTCTCTATGTGTGTGTATGTATATGTGTGTGTATGTGTGCATATGCATATGTATGTATAGTGTGTGTATGTGTGTTGTGTATGCATGTGTGTGTATGTATGCATTTGAGTGTATGCATGCATGTGAGTGTATGTGTGTGTCTATGTGTGTGTATGTATGTGTAAGTAGCTGTATATGTATGTGTATATGTATATGTGTGTCTATGTGCATGTATGTATGTGTAAGTATCTAAATATGTATGTGTATGTATGTGTAATTATCTATGTGTATGTGTGTATGTGTATGTATGGATGTGAGTGTATGTGTGTGTATGTGAGTTTATGTGTGTGACTATGTGTGTATATGTATGTGTAAGTATCTGTATGTGTATGTGTATGCATATGAGTGTATGTGTGTGTGTATGCATATGTGTGTATGTGCTTGTGTGTATGTATGTATGTATACATATGCATGTCTATATGATGTATACAAATGCATGTGAGTATGTATGCACATGTTTGTGTATGTATAGGTCTGTGTATATATGCATGTGTGTATGCATGTGTTTGTATAGGGTGTTTATGTGTGTATATGTGCATAAGTGTGTATGCATATGTGTGTATGTATGTGTGTGTATGCATGTGTCTATGTATGTATGCATATGCATGTGTATGCATGTGTGTGTATGTATGCATGTGAGTGTATGTGTGTGTGTCTATGTGTGTGTATGCATATGTGTGTGTATATATGTGTATGTATGTGTGTATAGGTGTATATGTGTGTATAGGTGTATATGTGTGTATGTATGTGTGTGTATCCATATGTGTGTATGTGCATGTGTGTGTATGCATGTGTCTATGTATGTATGCATATGCATGTGAGTGTATGTGTGTGTCTATGTGTGTGTATGTATGTGTAAGTATGTGTATGTGTATATGTGTATGTGTATGTGTATATGTGTATGTGTATATGTATATGTGTGTCTATGTGTGTGTATGTATGTGTAAGTATCTATATGTGTACATGCATGTGTGTGTCTATGTGTGTGTATGTATGTGTAAGTATCTATATGTGTATGTGTATGTGTATGTGTATGTGTGTATGTGTACGTATGCATGTAAGTGTATGTATGCATATGAGTGTATATGTGTGTGTATCTGTATGTGTATGTGTACATGCGTATGTGTATATGTATATGTGTATGTGTATATGTGTATGTGTGTGTTGTTGATATATTTAGGTAGTGATGTGTATGAACACACTAGGACCATCTGGGCACTTTTTTCCTCTTTAGGAGGTTTTTTCCCCTGGCTTGTATATATGCCTATAACCCTAATGGGTCACTTATCTTTGTACATTCTCTTGGTAATACATTCAGTATTATGTGTTGTGCTCCAAGCTTCTTCTTCTTCCTTATGTTGTTTGCATGCTTCCATAGACATCAAACTCCAACAATTGGTATAAGAGCAAATTGCCGCTTCATTTAGTGCATCATCGACATCTCTCTGATAGCGCTCTCAAAATCGCATGAAATTTGGTGAGCATACTCGGGGTGATTAGGAGTTCAAAGCAACTTCACTTTCTGGTGTTGAAATCATGATGATATTGTTTTGGCCTTCGAAAGCACTATCGCAATGCTTGTGTAAGAAATTTCATCTTTTTGTGCCAAAGCTATATACAAGTTTTGGTTCGCTAGTATAAGTGTCTTGAACTCTGCTAGAAGTTCAGTAGAACTTGACAGGGTAGTTATATTCAACTTTTTGAGATACAATCATTTTTTTGTATTAGTGTATTTTAGTCAGTGGAAGACCAAAAGCAGTGATGTATTCTGTATGTTGGCTATTGAGGATAAGTTGGATGGTACCAATTACCCATTATGGCCTTATATGATGGATCATGTATTGGTTGCAAAAGGACTTTGAAATATTGTGTAGGGTGTGGAAAAATGTTCCATTACACCTACAAATACAGTTACTAAAGGTGATGCAGATGACATTGAAGATGATGATATTCTTCAGGTTCATATTCGTGCTATGGTTCCTCCTGCACCTATTGCAAAGAAACTTTGTTGGGATGGCATAGATGCTCAAGCAATCATGCATTGATAGCCTTGTTTGTCAAATGTGCCATTATTCACTCTTGCAAAACACTAAAGAATGCTTGGGATACACATACCACTTTATACCAGACAAGGAATGAGGCTCGTGTTGCTTACCTCGAAAAATAGTTGGAGAGTGAGCACATGAATGAAGGAGATTCCACGGACAATTTTTTGATAAAGATCAAAGATTTGAAGGAGCAATTGATTTCTATTGAGGAAGTCTTGCTTGATAGTTCACTTGTGCAGATTGTACTGAATGGTCTTCTAGATTCATATTAGAGTTTTGCTTCTACTCTTCGATTGATGATGAAAGGAAATCCAAATGCCTTAACATTTGAGGAGTTAGTCTTTGTTATATTGTAGGAAGATCAATCTAGGAAAAATAGGTCCATCATGTGTGTTGCAGATCAAGCTTTTCTGGCTAGTCAGAAGGGCAAAGGTAAATGTAGCTCTTCTACTTGTAAGTAGAAATATGCTAATTTTGCACAATCAAAGAAGGACAACATAGATGAGAAGAAAATAGAAAAACAAAATTGATTTGCAAATATTGTAAAAAAAATGATCATGTCACAAAGAGTTGTCCAAAACTAGCTACAAAAGAGGCAAAGAAGAAAGAGGATGTATGGTTGTTGCAGAGGCCTCTACACCCAAAACATAGTATGCTAATCTTGTGCAGAATGAAGAATGGGCATTTACTAGTGTTTGTAGTTATGATCCATCTTCTCATTAATATTGTATGTCTATAATAGACTCAGATGTTTCGTACTTTGATAGTGGGGTGACCCAACATATTACTTTGTAACACAATTTCTTCACTTCACTTGAGCCTGCCCCTATAGAGAATACTGTCACATGTGCCAATAACTCCTCTTATTTTGTTATGGGAGTTGGTAAGATCATTTTAACTACTCTTGATGGTAGTTCTTTTACATTGTCAGATGCTTTATTTGTGCCAGGGATCAAGAAAAATCTGTTATCAATTTGAGCATTAGCCAAGATTTTCTTTGTTGTGAAATTTGTTGATGATAAATGTACAATTCATGATCTATCAAATGGCAACATCATTATCGCTTCTGGAATTTTATGTCATGGGCTATATACGATCATATATTATGCAAAATCTATGAATGATTCAGCATGTGAAGTTCAAGATTCTCATGCTATGTCAAATATAAAGCTTTGGCATGCATGCTTTGGTCATCTCAATTCTGCTAGTTTGCTACACCTCTAGAAATCTAAAATGGTGTCCTCTTTGCCCAAACTTGAGGCACCTGGTAAACATGTCTATGAAGGCTATAGTTTGGGCAAAATGCAGTGTTCCTCCTTCCCAAAAGATGGTTCACTTTGAGCTATCCAAAAACTGCAACTTGTTCATGATGATGTTTGTGGTACTTTGCAGACACCCTCTTTTGGGAACTATCTTTACTTCGTGACTTTCATTGATGATTTTTCTAGGCATGCATGGATATATCCATTGAAAGCAAAGTCCAAAGTGTTTATGTGCTTCAAACAGTTTCTAGTTTAGATTGAAAATTTATGAGCATGTAAAATGGCCACCCTCCATTCTAATCAAGGGGGGAATATATGTCTTCTGATTTTAATGCATTTTTGGTTTAATGTGGGATAAAACATCAGTGTACAATGTCGTATACACCTCAATAGAATGGAGTTGTCGAAAGGGAAAATAGGTCACTCATGGAGATGGCGAGGTGTATGGTCAAGGGTCAGGTTTTACCATATAGTTTCTGGCTTGAGGCTGTTATGAGTGCAACATATGTACTTAAAAGATGTCCCATTAAAGCATTGCAATCTATCACTCCATATGAGGCTTGGCATGGTCGTAAGCCATCTGTTGCTCACCTGCGTATTTTTGGTTGTCTAGCATATTATGCATTAATACCTAAACAACAATGCAAGAATTCAGATGATAAAGTAGTGGAATGTATTTTTATTGGGTATAGTTATGAAAGCAAAGGCTATCGTCTGTATCATCCACAGACTATATGCATTTTGGTTAGCCGTGATGTTGTTTTTGTGGAAGATGCTATTCAGCCATTACTTCCATGTACTAAGGAGACATCAGTTAGCTCCAAGACATGTATGACACTTTGTTGCCTCTTTCTACAAGTTGATAGTCTAGTGATGGTCCTAATCAGGCAACCTCTCAACCTTTATAGGTTTCACATGATGATGCTGATCATTCCATTCCTAATGGAGATTTACATGATGCACTTATTGATGAGAGAATTGATATAGAGGAGGCATAATCTATGCATAAATGGTTGGTGCAAACTTTGCGAAATAGGAAATTAGATACACCTCTATCATATCATACTTGTTTAGTTCTCATTGTTCTTCTTTTGCATTAGATTGCTATGCTATGGCTGCCTTGAGTCTTTGTGATGAGAATGAGACAATTTCATTTGATGAAGCACAAAATTAAAAAAATTGGATGGCTGGTATGCAATCAGAATATGATGCTATTATGAAAAATGGTATCTCATCTTTATGTGCCTTGCCTGGCAAGAAGGCCATTGGCACTAAGTGGGTATACAAGCTCAAGTGTAAATCTAATGGAAAATTTGACAAGTACAAGGGTATGCTTGTTGCAAAGGGTTATGCTTAAAAAAGAGGCATTGATCTTGATGAGACCTTTGCTCCTACATGCCAAATGACTACTATTCATAGCATTTGTGCACTTGCAGCTCTCCATGGTTGGAATGTATGTCAGTTGGACATTAAAATTGCATTTTTGAATGGAGACTTGCATGAAGAAGTGTATGTTTTTCAGCCCCATGGTATTGTACAAAAAGGGTATGAAAACAAAGTGTGCAGGTTGAAAAAGGCATTATATGGTTTGAAGCAAGTACCACGTGCCTGGTATGAAAAAATACATGCATACCTGATTGCACATGGTTTTGAGAACAATCCAACTGAGAGCAACTTATATGTTAAGCATGCAAATGATGGTGCTTCTGATCATTGTTGTCTATGTTGATGACATGCTGCTCACTGGTCCTCATGAGAAGCATATTGCTAATTTTAAGGCTCATTTGCATGCCTCTTTTGAGATGTCATATTTGGGGCATTTGCACTATTATTTGGGCATTCAGTTTATGCAAGTTGATGGCCAAATAGCTTTGTGTCAAACAAAATATATTGACACATTATAAGAGCATTTTGTCCTTGAAGACAACAAACCTATTGTGACTCCTATGGAGACAGGTTTATGGTTGAGTCTTCATGATAGATGCATTTGATGTTGTTCTCTATCAGCAAGTTGTTGGATGCTTGATTTACTTATTCATTACTCGGCTAGATATTCAGTTTGTTGTCTCACATATGAGCAAGTTTATGCATTTCCCAGGTGTCAAGCATTGGTAGGTGGTTAAGCGCATCCTTGGCTACTTGAGTGGTATGCAACTACTTGGATTGTTTTATCCTAAGGGGGGATGACTACCACCATATTTACATGGCTTTTCTGACTCTGACTAGGTTGGTTTCTATGACACGTGAGGCTAAGTATAGGGAAGCTTTTACAGTGACTATTGAGTGTGTGTGGCTCAGACGCCTTATGGATGATTTGGGTGTTGGTTAGTCTTTTGCCACCACCATCTTCACTAGAGCACATTGGTAGTTGTGAGGAACCCTGTGTTCCATGTTCATACTAAGCACATTGAGGTGCACTATCATTATGTCAGGGAGAGGTTCTATGTTGGAGAGATTAGTTTGACATATGTGCCCACATAGGAGAACATTGCAGACCTTTTCACAAAAGCTTTGTCTAGGGAGAAGTTTGAAGCTTTCCCCAAAGCTTTGGGCTTACTTCCTTTTGTGGATTGATTCCACATAGCTTGGCACTTCCTTATACATGAGTGCTAGCTCCTTGTTCATCGCATCACTCCTAGGGGTTATTTGTTGATATATTTAGGTACTGATGTGTGTTAACACACTAGGACCGTCAGGACACTTTTTTCCCTCTTTAGTAGGTTTTTTCAACGGCTTGTACATATGCCTATAACCCTAATAGGTCACTTATCTTTGCACATTCTCTTGGTAATACATTCAATATTATGTGTTGTGCTCCAATCTTCTTCTTCTTCCTTATGTTATTCGTGCTTCCACAAACATCAAACTCCAACATGTGTGTGTATGTGCTTGTGTTTATGTATGTATACATATGCATGTGTGTATGTATGTATACGTATGCATCTATGTGTATGAATGCATGTGAGTATGTATGCACGTGTGTGTATGTACATGTTTGTGTATGTATGTCCATGTATTTGTATGTGTGTGTGTATGTGTGTGTATGCATGTGTTTGTATGTGTGTGTATGCATAATGTGTTTGTGTGTGTATATGTGCATGTGTGTATGTAGGTGGGTGTATGCATATGTGTGTATGTATGTGCATGTGTGTATGCATGTGTCTATGTATGTATGCATATGGATGTGTATGCATGTGTGTGTATGTATGCATGTGAGTGTATGTGTATGTGTATGTGTATGTATATGTGCAAGTATATAAATGTGTATGTGTATGTGTGTGTATGCATATGTGTGCATTTGTGTATGTGTGTATATGTGTGTATGTATCTATGTGTATATGTATATATGTGTGTATATGTGTTTGTATGCATGTGTATGTGCATGTGTCTATGTATGTATGCATGAGTGTATGTGTGTGTGTGTCTATATGTGTGCAAGTATCTATATGTGTATGTGTGTGTATGCATATGTGTGTGTATGTGTGCATATGTGTGTATGTATGTGTGTGTATGTGTATATGTGTGCATGCATGTGTGTGTATGTATGTGCATGTGTGTGTATGCATGCTTGTGTGTGTGCATGCATGTGTGTGTATGCATGCATGTGTGTGTATGCATGCATGTGTGTGTATGCATATGTGTGTATGCATGCATGTGTGTGTAAGCATATGTGTGTATGTATGTGGATGTACCTTTGCTCATTCGCTTGCTCCTTCGCTCACTCACTTGATCCAATCACAAATGTGCTAGGAGAAATCAATTTGTTTTTCAATTACCAGTGTGCTGCTTATGTGATGCTAAAGCATCGCAACCAGTTTGTCACCATGGCTAGAAGCATCGCTAAGCTTCAATGCTATTAGCGATGGTCATTATGCGCATCGTATAAGCGATGCTTGACATCACTTGTGCAATGCTTGACATCGATTATGCAACCATTGACATCAATTATGGGACACTTGACATTGCTTATGCAATGCTCCGAGTTTATTTTTTTATTTTTCATTTGGGGCATCGTTTATGTGATGCTTTCTAACAAGAGCATTGCATAAGCAACGGTCCCTACTTTTTTTTTCCGATTGGGGGTGTTGCTATGCCCCTTTTATTCCTGTAATGGAAGGACACATGGATGAATATCAAGACATGCACTTCTTGGAGCTTTGGTATAAATATGTGTGGAGTTGGTTGGGTGGATACGTAATCACTCACTCTCTTGGTGGAGCTATACTCTAGGAAGAAAGCTTACATAACAGTGGTACTCAGAGCTTGGTTCTTTTCAATTACAAGTACTTGTGGTATTCTTGATTGTTGTGTAGGACTCCATCTTGGAGCTTAGGAAGTGAGAATCCTTGTGAGATTTTTAGCTTTCTTTATTTTTGTGCTACTTTGTGGCCTCAAGAAGGATGAACACACTCAGGAATGGTGCCTATGCAAAGACTTGAGATCTGTAAATCATAATATATTTCTTTTAGTTGATGTGCTCGAAGGCTCTACCATTTTTCCACACCAAGGCTCCACCATTTTCCCACTCGAAGGCTCATTCAAAGAGGTTTATGAGGAGGCTCCATAGAACCCTCCCTCTAAAGCAACCACCTAGCCACCCACGTGGTTGGCCAGGAGAAGCACCCATGTGATCCATGTTGTCTGAACGAGCCAGAGAGGAGTGCAGCCGATCAAATTCCATCTCTCCTCTTGGAGTTGTGAAAACAGCCACTATCATTCTCTTCTTATACCCATTATTGATCGATTTCGCATGGCATATGGGATATTCTGACACCATACAGAGCACTTCTGCCTGTAATTTGAAGTTCGAATTAACATACACACATAAATTGTAATGAGTCCAGCTGTGTGCATCTATTTTTTGCTCTCCATAACATCAAGTCATTACATACTCGTGAGCCAAAGTAAAGAAGGCCATTTGAAGAACCATATCAAAGGTCATCATGAGGTTATCTTTTGCCCCAAATTTGTGGTTAAAGAGAGAGCATTAATCAAAGTATAAGTGGAAATTGATTCCAGTTTACCCAAAGTGGACATTCCTTCCATAAGGATTTTCAAAGAAGGACTTCATTCACTTGGTGCCCACTCTTTTTCTCAACAAAAAGAGTGTGAAGACTTTGAGCATTGGTGGATGAAGGAAGGGCCATAACACTTCAACCTTGACAATGAAGAAACAAGTGGAGTAGCAAAATTTTCTAAGGTGGTCCAAGCCTATCTACAACTAGAAGGAACTTTCAAAGTTAATTGAGGAAGTACTCTATTTATTTTCATCTATTTTTCCTTTGATATTAGGAACATCACATTTCATTTTCAGTTGATTACAAAGTATTCAATGGGGGATTCTTACGCTAGCAATATGTTGTTAGATATACCTAGACAAGAAGGGGATATACAAGTAGAATACACTCCACATCTTCCTGAAATAGGACAATAGGAAAGACAAGATGTTAATATTTATAAAGAATTAAATGGGTTGGATGAGAAGATGAATGATATGCAAGCAGATATGTTCATCGTTAACGAGATCTAAATTGAGATGGGTACCCTTTGTACTTTGATTAATGAAGTAAAAGGGAAGATGGAACAAATTTTGAATACACTTTGTCCAACTTTATCCTTACCTGCCCAAATGGGCTTCTTGTCCATTCGACCAATGAGCCCATCCTTGAGTAAAGGATCAGATGATCCTTTACCAATCCCTAGTAACTTGTCTTTAAAAAATAAGACTGAGGAAGTAACCATAAATCCTCCTTCCATTTCCTTTAGTTCTAGGAGTGTTTCGTTCACAAAAGACTTGAAACCACCTCATTTCTCAAGAGAAGATAAAGACCAAAACAAGGATGAAGTCTTGACATTTTTGGAAAAATGGCAAGACTTACACAAGTTAAAGAACAGCCCTCAAGCCTATCAAGTCTAAGAAACAAGTTTATCACTTGGACCTAAGTCTGATAAATGGTGGATGAGCTTAAAAGAGGCTCAGAGAATCCGTGAAACTTGGAGCCAATTTGGGGAATCCTTATAAAATGAATTCTAATCAGAAAATGAAGAAGAGCAAAATTAGGAAGAGTGGGACAAAGTCCTTCAACGAGGACATCCCCCCTCCTTGTATATTTCTCATTATCGAGAAATGTTAAAAGTCAAGCTTCAAGCTCAAAATCTGTGGAAAATCAATCATGTAGCAATCAAATGAATCCAAAAGCCACGAGATTCCATCAACAAAAGTCACTCAACCGCTCCCCAAGTCATCTAAACTAAGTCCTCCAAGTTAGGAGGTTGATTTGGAAACTTGGTAGTTCATAGATTTTAGGGGCACACTTCTCACTATAAAAGAAGCATGTATCCCGATTTCTTTTGGGCTATCTTCTTGGATTTTTACCTCATGAAAAGTGAGCACTAAGTGTTGAAGTTGTGATAAGCAAACCCCTTGCTTGCTTGTTTGTTTTCTTTGAATAGGTATATCTATGTGTGTGCGCAGACAATCTTGCAACTCTCTACCCCTGAGTTGTTAGCATTGGTTCTCCCTCCTTATGTATCCATTTGATGTAATTCTTGTCTCATTGGATAGCTATTGGAGTCTATTTAGTTGGAGACCAAGTCTCTAGAGCATTCACTAAGTAGTTCGAGCAACATTTATTTTAGTTAATTTGGGTGATTCATATCTCTCTCAGTGTGTAGGTTCTATTGGAAATATTTTGGTCTCTGTTGTAAGGGTTGGTTCTCCTTCTCTAATTATCCATTTGCTATGATTTTGGTGTCATTGGGTAGCTATTAGAGTTCTCTAATTTTGAGATTCATTCTTTATATACTCTCTGAGAAAAGCTTGTTGGAGTGAAGTGAGGTCTCTGACTAGCAGCTATGAGCATTCAACTAGCTCATGTTGTGGACATTGTTTCTCTTTCTGTAAGCATACATTTGGAGTGAAATTTATGTTTTTGGAAAGCTCTTGGCGTCTACTAGAGGTCTACAAATGCTCACTAGAGTTGTGTGCATATGCCCTGAGAAAGAGCATTTTTGGTGTGCAGAGGTCAATGAAGGATACATGTTGAGGTCATTCGTGCTTCGTCATTGCATAAGGGTTGAGATACTTCTCCCACCAGTGGTATCAAAGAATTTTGGCATCTTGGAGGCATCAAATACAAGCAAGAAGACCTCTTTGAGCTGGTGGTAGAAGATTTGTATCAACAAAAGCTTGTTGGAGGTAGCTCACATCAAGAGGGAGCTATTCTACTCAAATTTTCAAGAGCATGTGTGTCCATCTAAGGAAGGCTTTGGATTAAGGTAACTTTAGAGACTCATTTACATTTTGCACAAATTGGAGCATTAGCCAAGGGTTAGAAAAAATAGAAAATACTAGAGATGGGAGACTTCAACACTCAAATTGAAAAGCTAGACAAGGGAATTATCAACCATGGAGATTTAGTGTCTCTAACTACCTTATGGGCAATGGCCTTTGGGGATTGATTAGTGGAAGTGAGCCAAGACCTAGGTTGGATGAAAATCCAACCAATGAACAGAGAAGAGCCTTTAGGGAATGGAATGAAAAGACAAGAGGGTTATCTTTATCCTTTCCCAACACATTAGCAATAACATGATCAACCATATCCAAGACTTGGATTCAAGCATGAAGGTATGGGAGACACTTGAGAGGCTTTATTCAACAAGCACCAAAGAAAGGAAGATCCAACTCAAGAATGAACTCAACAACCTTAGGAAGAGCTCACCGAGTACCATAAATGACTACATACTTAAGGTCAAGGAATTATCAGATGCATTGGGATCCATGTAGACGATGATGATCTTGTGGCTTATACTCTCAATGGTTTGAGGGATGATGAGAAGTGGAAACCCTTTACCACTTTAATATATGTAAGGGTTAATCTTCCCAAATTTGAGAAAGTGGTTTCTCTCATGGTCAGCAAAGAGATGAACATAGGTGGAAGTTCAACTAAAAGCAAGGATGCACAAGTTTTCTATGCAGGTAATCAAAGGGGCGAAGGAAGACAAGGACAAGACAGGGGCAAAGGAAGGTTTGGAGGAAGGCAAGGCCACTCAAGCAATCAAGGACATGAACAAAGCACCTCATCACAAAGAGGTAGAGGAAGAACAAGAGGAAGAGGAGGATGGCATCAACAAAACATGAATCAAGATGGAGAAGGATGTTACATATGTGGCAAGTTTGGCCACTATGCTAGAGATTGCTACCAAGGAGGAAACCAAAGAAGCTATCATCAAGGTTCTTCGTACAAAGGCCAAGGTAATTATGCTTCAACTAGTTCATAAAATGACAATCTCTTAATGATGCACATGAATGGGAATTCAGGCAAAGTAATTTGATAACACTTGGTATATTGATAGTGGATGTAGCAACCATATGAGTTGCAATGCTTCTTGGTTTATTAATCTACATGCTCCCAAAGGTAAAGGACATGTAGAAACAAGTGATGCTACAGCCCATGAGATCTCCCATGTTGGAGATGTAGGTTTGGATGACAAGGAGGAAGGAAGATGTCTCAAGCATGTCTTGCATGTACTTACCATCACAAAGAACTTGGTGTCCATAGGGCAAATGGTTGAAAGAGGCTATCAAGTAAGATTCAACCATGCTTTGTGGAGAACCCAAAGCAAGGGTAAAAGGTCACAGAAAGAGGAAGGAAGCAATGGAGACTCTTCACTTTGGAGGTAAATTCTCATTCCACTCAACATGTCTACTTCACATATGGAAACAAGAAGATTTCAGAGTTGGACGTGTGGCACAAAAGGATATGTCACATGAACATACAAAGAATGAAGGAAATGCAATTCAAGAGGCTGGTTGAAGGGTTTCCTAACTTCCAAGGAAAAGGTATGAAGCATTTATGTGAATGTTGTCAACTAGGGAAGCAAGCGAGACTTCCATTCAAGAATAGTGGCTACATAAGCTAATATCCATTGGAGTTGATACATACAGACGTGTGGAGGCCAACCAAAGAGCAATCCATTGGAGGTAACAAGTACTTTGTCACTTTTATAGATGATTGTGTTACACTTATGTGTTCCTCGAGTAGCTTTGATGTGAACCTTTTCCCTATACATGGGCACTTTTTACTCTAGTGCTGGTCAGAGGTTTTTTCCCCATGTTACCACATACTTGATACTCTCATATGTGGTGGTACTTTGTACTTAGGGATATTATTCAGCTCTTACTTCAGTTCAGTTAATCGATCAATAGAGAGAGCTATTCCAGCCATCGTCTTCTCTGTGTGTCTTGCTGCGTTTGTGCTCCTTGTGTGTGCTCCTTGTGTGTCTCTCGCACTTCTACACACACCCAACAGTGGTATCAGAGCAGGTTTAGCTTCTTCTCAAGTTTCGGATTTTCGCGTCGCGGCGCGCGCGCACTTTAACAGTGCAAATCGACTTCGGAGCATAGAACTGTGAATTTCAGCAGCCCGAAAACATTTCCACCAGGTGCGCTGAGGTTTTACCCCCATTTCGAAGCCATTCGTGCAGTCAGAATCGCCATCAGAGTGACGGTTTGTGAGCTGAAATTTCAGCACTCATTTCAGCTTTCATCAAAGTGAAGATTTTGTCACATTCTTGTTCCTAGTGAAATGGCGGGCAGCAATGACTTGTTTGGCATGCTTCAAGCTGAAGACAAGCTTGATGGGACCAACTATCCGATGTGGTCTTACATGATGAAGCATGTTCTTGTTGCAAAACAACTTTGGAACATAGTGGCAGATGTAGATTGAAGACCGGCAGGTCCTTCTACTTCACAGTCTACTATCACAGATGGAGCTTCTTCTTCGAGTACAGTGGTTTCTCCTTCTCCACCTACACAGGAGCAGCTTAGATGGGATGGAAAAGATGCTCAAGCTCATGCTTTGATTGCGCTTTCAGTGAAGCGTCATATAGTTCCACACATTCGGTCATGTTCTACATCGAGACAGGCATGGGACACTTGCTTCTTTGTATGCCGTGCATAATGAAGCACGTGTTGCATACTTGAGGAAGCAACTTGAGGATGTATGTATGGCTGAAAATGAGTGAGTGGATGTGTATGTGACACACATCAAGGACTTGAAAGAGTGTTGGGGGATTCTTAGACAAGAAGGAGTTTGAGGGTTTGTAGGAGAAAAGGAAAAGACCAGAAGAGGAAATACACCTTGGAAGCTTCTGCCGATTGATTACAGTAAGACAATTACAATGTTTAAAGCACAATACAAGCCAATACTTCTGTGCACAATCACACAGAGTGCTCAATTACAAAATACCAAATATCCCAAAGTCTTCTTGCCGTCGGCCTCCTCTGCACCATACCTCCACTTGCTTCAAGCTTATCCTTGTGCACACCTTGCACCAAGCTTCCACTAAGGGGGAGGAATGAATACCTTCTGTCGGCATGCACACACTGCAAAGAGACCTTGAGATCCTTGGGGGACTAGCTTAGCACTCTCTGCACAATCCCTTAGTCACTCTTTGTGCCCTCCTTCAACTCCACTTCTCTGCGTCGCACATTGGTGACTCTTCCACTTCTCTCTCTTGCTTTACTTAGACTATGCCTCCCTTGCTTACTCTAAGATTGGTCCAAGAATAGTCCTTGCCTTGATTTGAGTGTGTCGATCACGTACGCTCCTAACTGCAATAGTATCTTGGTGCTCACTTTGATGTCCCAAGATTGTCTTCACAAGTGTACGCTCCTAACTGCAATAGTATCTTGGTGCTCACTTTGATGTCCCAAGATTGTCTTCACGTACGCTCCTAACTGCAATAGTATCTTGGTGCTCACTTTGATGTCCCAAGATTGTCTTCACTTTGATGTCCCAAGATTGTCTTCACACGTACGCTCCTAACTGCAATAGTATCTTGGTGCTCACTTTGATGTCCCAAGATTGTCTTCACAAGTCCCAAGATTGTCTTCACTCACCGTTTTGTCCTGTAGTGACTTTAGACTAAAAACAAAAATTTTAATTGGGGGGCCATACTTTCACCTTTGCGTACGCTGCCGCTTCACATACCTTCACATTTCCTTTTAAGTCTTCACTTTTGCACATAAGAGAAGGTTCACCTGAACCTTCCAAAATACTTTAAAAAACACTTTGACCCTTAGGGAAATTAGAGAAAATACCTCTGCAACCTGCAACCCACTTTCTCCAATTTACTCTTTGTGGACAATTAATTGTGCACTTTGACACCTGCACTTTAGCACTTTGACTTTGCACCTGTTGACTTTGACCAGTTGACTTTGAACTTTTGACTTTGACTGCAATTGACTTTGACCAACCTGACTTTTATGGGCTCAACAGTTGCCCACCACCTAATGTGCTCTCCGTCCCAGAGAGCTACAGCCAAAACTCTGAGCATATAGGACACCATGATAAGAAAGCTGCAAAAACTCGAAGAGGACATCTGAGCAGCAACCAATTCCACCAAAAGCAGGATAGAACAAGCACCAGAGAAGAACCAAAAATTGGAATTTTCCATGGAAAAGCAAAGGGTTGCAATGGGAGGGTAGAAATGGGGTGGAGGGGAGGGCTGAGGGGCCGGGATTGAAGGGATAGGGAGGGCTAAGGTTGTGGCTGGGCAGACTGGGAAAGGTAGGGCATAGGGGGGGGCGAGGGGGGGGGGGGTTTGGTCGGTGGTGGTCGGTGGGGGGGGGGGGAGGGGTGGAGGGGGGGGGGGGGGAAGGGGGGGGGGAGGGGGGGGGGGGATTTTTTTGTTTTTTGCAGAAAGAAAGAAAACGCCCTGGGGGTCCTTTTTTTTTTTAATTATCCAAAAAACCAAAGAAAAATACATAAAAAATCCAAAAAATTTGCAAAAAAATCCAAAAAATCTTCAAAAAAATTTGAAAAATTTTCCTAGAGTGTTAGGCCAGTTTCTTCACTCAAATCCACAGAGAGCTTCCTTTATTCCTCAAATTTGGCAAGAAAAAGACACATGAAAAAGGAGAAAAATGCTAGAAAAAATTCTAAAAAATGCTTGAAAAATTTTGAAAAAAATCCTAAAAAATCCAAAAATTGTACCTTTGCAAAGTTGATGAAATGGCTGCTAAATTTGCTAAAAACTCAACAAACAAGCATGAAATGGATAAAGAAAACTACTAAAACTTAAGTAAAAATGACGAGAAAAGACTATGTACAACCTGGATAAATTTTGCACGTTCCAGGTGATCCAGAATTCTTCAATTGGCTTGATGATAGGCCTTTAGCCATGATCTTTATATGTTGACCCCAAGAAACTCCTCCATAATCTCCAATTGTATTGCACTTCATTGATTTTATCTTCTTTTTGGGCATGCTGACGCTTTGATAGACCCACCTTAAATCCTTCAGTACAATATTATCTCCTCCATACTGCATCTTTTGTTTCCAAAGACTTGCAGGTACTTCATCCACATCATTGTAAAGCCATGCACTTACTATCATAAAAATTGACACAACAGATGCTATCCATACCAGTAGCCATAAAAAAGTGGCCATTGACATATGAATTGGAGTAGCTTCATCACTGCTACACTTAAGGGCTTTGCTTTTCTTCTCTTTGCTATGGTCTTTGACTGAGACTGTTTTACTCAAATCAATAATCTGAATGATATCCTTTGATTCTTCAAATGCTTCCTCTCTCCTTGAGTTTGGAAAAATTCCATAGAAGGAAGATGGGTCTTCTGCATGGAGCCAAGCCAGCATGTTTTCTTCTTCATATAAATCTGGTCCTTCAAATAGATCTGCTTCTAGGTTGTCCACTACTTCTTCTTCCATACAAATACCAATTGTCTGCATCATGCTAGTATTTCTCTGATTGTCTGGTCCATCTTCTAAAATTATCTGCTGCAACTCTTTTCCCTCTTGCTTTACCCACATTGTGTCCTTGCCCCAGTCATGCAGCACATTGGCATGCCTTAACCAAGGTCTCCCAATTAACAGGGGGAAACTTCCTTCTACCTGTGGCAGCCTTAAAACAATAAAGTCCAAGTTAAAGATGGTACCTTGTATTTTGACTGGAACTCCAGGGACCACTCCCATAGGTCTTACTATGCTTTGGTCTGCCATTGTTACAGTGAAGTTGGCAGGTCTTGAAGGGTATAGTCCAATCTTTTTCATGGTATATTCAGGCATCAAGTTAATGCCATAACCACCATCCACAATAACTCCTTGAAACTCATGACCTTTAATAGAGACTGTTAGCCGAGGGCTCTTGTAATCTGTGAGGGGTGCTTCCGCTAAACTTTTATCTTTATGCATAACAGCAGCCTTTGCCACCAAGCTTGTTGTGGACATTTCATCAATTATCTGTAAGAGTTCTGACCTGAACTTCCCATCCATCTTTATTAAATCAAAAATACTAACCTCCTTTTTCATGGACTTGAGCAGTCTGGAAGTTTCTGATTCCTTAAGAGCATGGGCTGCATTTGACTTATCAAACTCCTCATGAGCCCTGTTGAATGCATATTCAATGGCATCACTGGTACCTATGAAATTTTCTTTTTGCCTTGTGTTTGCACATGTGGTGGCTTTGTTCTCAGACACACCTTTGTCTTTGTTTAATCCATTAATCATTGATTCTTGACCTATGTCCACTGGAGCCTTCCCCTTGCTTCTTGTTTGCACTGTAAAATATTCAATTTCTTCTAAATGCACTAGCCTGGTAGATGGAGATGGCACATTGACCTGATCTAACACTTCTTCTTTGTGTACAAAAATCATTTGAATATGGGGCCCGGATGAAGAGGCTTGATTCTTAGGACAACAATTTGTATAGTGGTCCCTGGCCTGTGGGCAGTTCCTGCAAGGAGGGGCATTTTCTAGGAGAGTGCACCTACTTTGATAGTGCCCACATTCTCCACATCTGAAACAAATAATTGGCCTTCTAGGCCCATTTCCAAAATTATCCCTCTGTCTAGGGTTGTAGTTGTTACCTTGATTCGGTGCAGCAACCATGACATTTTCTGGTGGTGGGTGTCCTCCTTGTGTCCAGTATGTTGTTGCAGGCATTCCCCTTGATTGGCATTCCTGGGCCTCATGAACAACTTTCCTGCATAATTGACCAGTCACACTTAACAGAGGACATTCACTTACTATGTGACCTTGCTTGCTGGACATGGAACACCAAAGTCCACTCTTGATGCCACCCCCTTTTAGTTCCTGCAGCTCCTGTCGCAGCTGAGCCAATTCCTCTGCTTGGGCCTCCTCCTCCTTTTGGAGCTTTAGTGCTTCAATCTCCCTTCTCAACTGAGCAACAACATTCTCCTCCTCTTTGTAGGGCTTATTTCTTTTTAAGCCCTCCAGCTCCTTCCTTAGCTGGATCACTGGATCCTCCATTTCTGTACCATATGTTGGTTGGGAAGAAGTTGCTCCATACTGGTGCCTTGTCTACTCCAAGCGTGTGGCTGTGTTGATGAACTCCTCTATGGAGGTTGTAGGTAACACTAATTCCTTTATTTTGCATTGGGTGGCCACTGGTAGGGGCTTGGCTAACCATTTCTTAACAAAAAAATCATGTGGTGGATCTGGCAATTTAGCCATTAGTGCTTTGGCCCTAGTCACAAACTCTAGGAACTTTTCTCCTGGACCCAATCTCAAATTTTCTAGTTCTTCTATGATGATCTCCGCAGTGTTGCCATGCTGGAATTGATGTTTAAATGCATCTTTTAGCCCATCCCAAGTGGTAAAATGGTTTTCAACAAATTGGCTGAACCACTTATCTGCTAATCCCTCTAATGTGGTAGGGAAGAGAATCAAAAAGGCATCCTCCCTACCCATTAAGCCTCTAGTCTTACATAGTGCCAAAAACCTTATAATGTGTTCATCCGGATCCTCCTGAGCTAGGCCTTTGAAAGAAGGAAACTTTATATTTAATCTAGAGAGTAAGGTTTCCAAGTCTACCTGACCCGCCATGCTCTTTACTGATGAGGTTGAAGATAGGGTACTAGAGGACCTTCTAACAACCTTCCTTCTTGTCTGCTTGCAGGTGACCCTCAATGTTTGGGACCGGGTTGCGGTCATGAGCAACTCATAGCCCACTTAATATGAGACACTTGATAAGAATATTGGTTGATGAAGTAGCACTGTAGTAGCACTGTAGACACGTGACCTCTCCTATACTTTGCACTTGGTTTCTCCTAAGCTCAAATCTTCTTGGAAGTCCCACCGGGCGTGCCAAATTTTGTTGGGGGATTCTTAGACAAGAAGGAGTTTGAGGGTTTGTAGGAGAAAAGGAAAAGACCAGAAGAGGAAATACACCTTAGAAGCTTCTGCCGATTGATTACAGTAAGACAATTACAATGTTTGAAGCACAATACAAGCCAATACTTCTGTGCACAATCACACAGAGTGCTCAATTACAAAATACCAAATATCCCAAAGTCTTCTTGCCGCCGGCCTCATCTGCACCAGACCTCCACCTGCTTCAAGCTTATCCTTGTGCACACCTTGCACCAAGCTTCCACTAAGGGGGAGGAATGAATACCTTCTGTCGGCAAGCGCACACTGCAAAGAGACTTTGAGATCCTTGGTGGACTAGATTAGCACTCTCTGCACAATCCCTTAGTCACTCTCTATGCCCTCCTTCAACTCCACTTCTCGGTGTCGCACACTGGTGACTCTTGCACTTCTCTCTCTTGCTTTACTTAGACTATTCCTCCCTTGCTTACCCTAAGATTGGTCCAAGAATAGTCCTTGCCTTGATTTGAGTGTGTCGATCACGTACGCTCCTAACTGCAATAGTATCTTGGTGCTCACTTTGATGTCCCAAGATTGTCTTCACAAGTGGTAGCCAACGACTCACTGTTTTGTCCTGTAGTGACTTTAGACTAAAACCAAAAATTTTAATTGGGGGGCCATACTTTCACCTCTGCGTACGCTGCCGCTTCACATACCTTCACATTTCCTTTTAAGTCTTCACTTTTGCACATAAGAGAGGGTTCACCTGAACCTTCCAAAATACTTTAAAAAACACTTTGACCCTTAGGGAAATTAGAGAAAATACCTCTGCAACCTGCAACCCACTTTCTCCAATTTACTCTTTGTGGACAATTAATTGTGCACTACCTGTGCACTTTGACACCTGCACTTTAGCACTTTGACTTTGCACCTGTTGACTTTGACCTTGACCTTGTTGACTTTGACCTTTTGACTTTGACTACAATTGACTTTGACCAACCTGACTTTTATGGGCTCAACAAAGAGCAATCGGCAAACATAGATGCGATCATTCCGGATGCATCACTCATTTCTACATTGTTGAAAGGATTACCAGAATCTTTTCAAAGCTTTGCTACTACACTCCGTTTGGTTGCAAAAGGAAATCCTAATATGTATGCATTTGATGAGGTTGTGTCTCTTCTTTTGCAAGAAGAGCAATCTAGAGTGAATAGGAGTGGTTTGATTGAGGGAACGCAAGCACTTGGTATCTCACAAAAGGGGAAAAGCAAGTATGGTTCAGCTTTTGGTTCATCAAAACCAAAGCCTCAAGCTTCCTCTTCCACTCATTCCTCTAATGATGGTAATTTGCAAAAGAAGAAGAGATGCAAATATTGCCGGAAGGCTGGTCATACTATTGATGAGTGTAGAAAGCTTGCAAAATGCAATGAAAAGAAGAAGGAATCCGGCATGTCTATTGCTGAAAATTCAGCAAATGCAAAGAATGATGAAGCTAACATGGCTCAAGATTTTTGGGCATGTGTTGTTACATGTCATTATGATGCTTCTTTACATTCTAAATGTATGGTTGTGAGTGAGGCTGATTCGGATTGGTTCTTTGATAGTGGTGCTTCAAGAACATAATATCATGCAAAAGATTTTTTGCCTCTTTGAAAGATGCACCTAAAGGAGGACATGTGGTGTGTGCAAACAATGCCTCTTATCCTATCATTGGAGTAGGAGAAATTGAGCTTACGGCTGCAAATGGAGGTGTGATTCTCTTGAAAAATGCATTGTATGTGCCCGGTATCAAGAAGAACTTAATTTCAGTTCCGTTGATTACCAAAGTTGGACTTCATGTACACTTTGTTGATGATAAGTGTATGGTTCATGATTTCAGCAATGGCGATGTTATCGTGATGTACCGTACATTATGTAATGGTTTGTATCGCATGGATACATACAAGAGGGCTACCTCGAATGCCTTAGTTGCTCATACTTCTTCCATGGCTGAAATGGAGCTTTGGCATGCTCGTTTTGGTCACTTGAACTTCAATAGTTTGCTCTACTTGCAAAAGAAGGACATGGTTATTGGTTTGCCTACACTTGAGTCCATTGAAAAGCATGCATGTGAAGGTTGCATTCTTGGAAAAATGCATCGTGCTTCTTTTCCAAAAGATAGTCATACACACACTATAAGAAAATTGCAACTTGTTCATAGTGATGTATGTGGTCCGATCAAAACTCCATCTTTTGGGAAGCATGTATATTTTGTTACCTTCATTGATGATGCTACTCGCCATACATGGGTGTATCCTATGAAAGCAAAGAATGAGGTATTTTCTTGCTTCAAAGCATTTTTAGCTATGGCTCAAAATTTTTCTTCACAAAAGCTTTCGACTCTACGCACGGATCGTGGTGGTGAATACATGTCACATGAGTTTAATGCTTTTCTTCGTGAAAGAGGTATTTCACACCAATGTACGGTGCCATATACACCTCAACAAAATGGTGTTGCCGAACGTAAAAATAGAACTTTACTTGAAATGGCACGATGCATGGTTAAAGGAAAGCATCTTCCTCATAAGTTTTGGATGGAAGCGGTCATGTGTGCAAATTATGTGTTGAATCATTGCCCTACAAAAGCATTGAGAGTCATCACTCCTTATGAGGCTTGGAATGGTCATAAGCCTATGGTTAATCATATGCGTGTGTTTGGTTGTTTGGCATATGCTCTTGTGCCATCACAACAACGTCACAAACTTGACGACAAGGCAATGAAATGTATATTTGTTGGTTATAGTGCTGAAAGTAAGGGATATTGGTTGTACCATCCATTGACGAACACAATTATTGTGAGTCGAGATGTGTTATTTGCTGAAAATTGTTTTCCCTCTACTTAAATGCAAAAAACTGCCAACAATTAGCTCACATAAAGTGTTCAATACACTCATGCCTTTGTTCTGAAATGGTGCGCTTGACTATGGCCATGTAGACCAGTCAACTAAGGTTCAAAGGGCTGAAAAATTCCAGCCAAATAGGGCTGAAAATGCAGAGAATTTCCAGCCAAACATGGCTGAAAATTTTCAGCCAAAAAATGTCAAAACTGTTGGAAATTTCCAGCCACATATGGCTGAACATATGCGTCAAAATATGGCTGAAAATGAGCATGAAATTCATCCCACGCATGATGTACATATTGAAGATGTATTACATGATGAACGCATGTCTATCAAGAGTGCTCAATCTATGCCAAAGTGGCTGAAACAAACTTTGCAGGATAGCAAATTGAGTACACCTTTACTTGGTAGAACAAGATCAAGCTCTCACCATGCATCAAATAATTTTGTGGATTATTCTCTTATTGCTACATCATGTAATGAAGAGCCACTTTCTTTTGAAGATGCATGTGACGATCCACAATGGATGAGTGCTATGCAATCAGAAATGGACTCCATACATAGGAAGTGTACTTGGGAGTTATGTGGATTGCCAAAAGGAAATAATGTCATTGGTACAAAGTGGGTTTACAAGATTAAGAGAAAATATGATGGTAGCATTGATCGCTACAAAGCTCGATTGGTTGCCAAAGGATATGCGCAACAATATGGCATTGACTATGAGGAAACTTTTGCACCTACTTCACACATGACTACCATTCGTATCGTGGTTGCATTGGCTGCCCATTGAGGTTGGAAAGTGCATCAGTTGGACATAAAAACAACCTTCTTGAATGGTGATTTGCAAGAAGAGGTTTATATGAAGCAACCTCTTGGATTTGCTATGAAAGGGAAAGAGCATATGGTTTGTCGCTTGCATAAAGCCTTGTATGGTCTCAAGCAAGCTCCATCTGCATGGTATGACAAAATGCATAAGCACTTGATTGCTCTTGGCTTCACATGTAGTCCGATTGAAAGCACACTCTATGTACGCAAAAATGGGGCTGATCTTATAGTGCTTGTTCTTTATGTCGATGACATACTCTTGACTGGGTCATGTGATGCAAAACTTGACATTCTTATGGATGATTTGCAACATACTTTTGATGTCACTTATCTTGGTCTTTTGAGCTACTATCTTGGCATCCAGTTTGTATCCATTGAGGGGGGAATTGTTATGCATCAAGCAAAGTATGTTGAAAAACTACTTCAGCGTTTTGATTTTGAGGATTGTAAGCCAGTTTCCACACCAGTTGAGACAGGATTCAGGTTCTCAGTTGAGGATTCTAGTGATGCATTTGACACTTCTCTTTATCAGCAAGCTGTGGGATGTCTTATATATGCATGCAACACAAGGCCGGACATACAGTATGCAGTTTCCCAGTTGAGTCGATTCATGCATAGCCCTGGCACTAAGCATTGGCGAACGGTGAAACGTGTGTTTAGATATCTCCGAGGCACTTTGAGCTTAGGTCTCTTTTATGGGAGAGATGTTCAGCCATGCTTGCATGCTTTTACAGATAGTGATTGGGCTGGTTGTTATGATACTCGCGTGTCCACTAGTGGTAATTGCTTTTTCCTTGGAGACTCATGCATATCTTGGTTGAGTAAGAAGCAACCTACAGTGGCGACATCGAGTTGTGAAGCTAAGTACAGGGCAGTTTTCACAGCGACAGTGGAGTGTATATGGCTGAGACGCCTATTGATGGATCTTTGCATGGAGATTGATGCTGCTACGCATATTCTCACAGATAGTCAGAGTGCTTTGGCTGTTGCACGAAACCCAGTGTTTCATGCACGGACCAAAGATATTGAGGTGCATTATCACTATGTGAGAGAGCGCCTTCATGCAGGAGATATTGATTTGGTATATGTGCCTACACATGATAATGTGGTAGACATATTCACCAAAGCTCTTCCACGAGAAAAGTTTGAAGCTTTTCGCAAAGCTTTAGGCTTATTACCTTGTGGGGGCTGATCTTTCACTCCTTGTATGTGCTCACATCATTCGCTCCAGGGGGGTTTGTTACACTTATGTGTTCCTCGAGTAGCTTTGATGTGAACTTTTTCCCTATACATGAGCACTTTTTACTCTAGTGCTGGCCAGAGGTTTTTTCCCCATGTTACCACATACTTGATACTCTCATATGTGGTGGTACTTTGTACTTAGGGATGTTATTCAGCTCTTAGTTCAGTTCAGTTAATCGATCAATAGAGAGAGCTATTCCAGCCATCGTCTTCTCCGTGTGTCTTGCTGCGTTTGTGCTCCTTGTGTGTGCTTCTTGTGTGTCTCTCGCACTTCTACACACACCCAACAGATTGCACAAGGATGGTTTGGGTTTATTTCATCAAACACAAATCTGACGTGTTTACATGTTTCAAAGCATTCATGGCAACGGTAGAGAAGGAAACATGTACATATATTAAGAAGCTAAGGTCCGATGGAGGGGGATCTATCCATCGATTTTTCTGATTTTTTAATGGATTAAGGCATTAAGAGACAAATAACATGCAGGTACACATCCCAACAAAATGGGGTAGCAGAGAGAAAGAATAGATACATTGCGGAGATTGCTAGAGCAATGCTTAATGAGATGAATGTACCTAACATGTTTTGGAGTGATGGAGCAAGTACCCCCGTGTATCTTATGAATAGGGCTTCTACCTAAGGGATCCATGGGTTGACACCATATCAATCCTATTATGGTAAGAAACGTGATCTTTCTCACTTGAAGATATTTGGATGTACTTGTTATGTACATGTGTCAAGTGAATTGAGGCACAAGCTACAACTAAAGGTGGAAAAGTGTGTGTTTCTTGGATATTCAAATGATCATAAAGGTTACAGGCGCTTCAACCCAAATACAAAGGACTTGAGGATATCAAGGGATGTAGCATTTGATGAGCTACTCCCTTGGTATAAGAAGTATGACTATATGCAAGAATATGAAGAAGAAAAGCATGGACATGATGAAGAACAAATCAACCTAGGGCAGCGACCCAAGGTGTTCCATCAATGAAGATAGTTCAATCATGACTTAACCATGGAGGGGGATATCTTCATCAAGCGATGAAGCACAATCAATCAACAAAGGCAAAGCAACATTGGTGGAGTTGGATGAAGAAGGTAGTGGAGTTGAAGATGATATGCAAGAAGAATGTTACAATATCTCAAGGCTACTATAAATGAAGGATTTTTCTACTTATTGGATGATGATATGTAGGTCAAAGCTTAATTTGATGCGGATTGGGCATGTTTGAAGGAAGATAGAAGGAGTACAAGTGGTTACCTAGTCATGCTAGGTAGCAAGATCATCTCATGGATTTCAAAGAAGCAACCCACAATGGCATTATCTTCCATCGAGGTTGTGTATAGAGCTTTGGCTCAAGTCATATGTGAGCTAATGTGGATTAATAAGTTATTTATGGAGCTTAATTTGCATGTTGACACATATCCAATCTTTTGTGACAATATGAGTAGCATTCACCTAGCATCGAATCTTGTCTATCATGTTAGAACCAAGCATATTGAAGTGCACTATCACTTCATAAGGGAAAAGGTGATATCCAAGGAAGTTTTAGTACATCATATTGGTACCAAGGACCAATTTGCCGACATGCTTACAAAGGCTTTGGATGGAATGAAGATTTCAAAATTCAAGCAATGCATCAACATGAAAGAGCTTGGATGAGGATGAAGAATTGAAGCTTGATGGGGAGTGTCAAAAGTCAAGCTTCAAGATACAAATTCGTGGGAAATACATCATGGAAATGTGGAACAATCAAATTAAGCCAAAAGCCACGAGATTCCATCAAGAAAAGTCACTCAACCACTCCCCAAGTCATCTCATCTAAGTCCTCCAAGTTAGAAGGCTGATTTGGAAAGGTAGTTCGTAGATTTTAGGGGCACACTTCTCACTATAAAAGGAGCATGTATCCCGACTTCTTTTGGGCCATCTTCTTGGAGTTCTAGCTCATGAAAAGTGAGCACTAAGTGTTGTAATTGTGATAAACAATCCCCTTGATTTCTTGTTTGTTTTCTTTGAATAGGCATATCTATGAGTGTGCATAGGCAAAGTTGCAACTCTCTACCCTTGAGTTGTTAGCATTGGTTCTCCGTCCTTATGTATCCATTTTGATATAATTCTTATCTCATTGGATAGCTATTGGAGTCTATTTAATGGTGACCAAGTCTTCAGAGCATTCTCTAAGTAGTTTGGGAGAAACATTCATTTTAGTGAAGTTGGGTGATTGATATCTCTCTCAATGTATAGGCTCTATTGGAAATATTTTTCTCTCTATTGAAGGGCTGAATCTCCTTCTGTTTATCCATTTGCTATGATTTTGGTGTTATTGGGTAGCTACTAGAGTTCTCTAACGTTCACCCAATTTTGAGATTCATTCTCAATACATTCTATGAGAAAACCTTGCTGGAGTGAAGTGAGGTCTCTATTTGACTAACAACTATGAGCATTCAACTAGCTCATGTTGTGGACATTTTTTCACTTTGTGTAAGCATCCATTTGGAGTGAAGTTTTTTTGTTGGAAAGCTGTTGGTCTTTACTACATGTCTACAAAAGCTTACTGGAGTTCTTTGCATATGCTATGAGAAAGAGTATTTTTGGTGTGCAAAGGTCAAACAAGGATACTTGTGGAGGTTTAGAGGTTAGAGGTTAGAGGTTAGATGATTTTCATAAAGTTAGAGGTTTCATTCATGGTCTTAATAAGCAGATTGAACATGAAGTGAAGAGAAGTGCTCCAAAAACATTAGAAGATGCTATAAAGTTAGCACAAATCTATGAGGATCATGCTAAGACTAGAACACAACCACTTCATCTTGTCACGGAAAATAGAAACTTCAAACAAAATAAAATGAAGTTAGCACTTAAAAAAAAAGAAGATTTTAAGAATCCTAGAATTTCACGACCAAGACTTGACCCTAAGGTCTAGGAAAAAAACAAAAAATGAAAACCTTTGCTTTAAGTGCTAAACCCAAGACATCTTAGTAAGTATTGTACTGCAAAGGGGCACCAAAAGCCACTCATGAGAAAAAAAATGAAAGATAAGGTAGGAATCCACTTAGTACAAACTTTAAATGCTGAAAATAGCAAAGTTTGGAAAAAAGTGGAGGTCCTTCATGAAGATTGCATGCATCAATGTTTTTTGTCTGATTCAATGTGGATCCAAAATCAATTTGGACCTCATAAATTAGTCAAACTTCATGCGTGCATAAGAGGGGAAAAGGTCAGAGTCATGATAGATGACTCAACCACCCATAATTTCCTAAACTACTCACTAGTGAAGAGATTAAAGTTAGCCCAACAAAAGTCACCAAATGGAAAGAACTGATGTGATTTGGTTTAGGGAGTGGGTTTGGAGATTAGGAAAAACACTTAAAAGAAGTTATCAATTGAATACTTTGGAATTTGATAAGAATGGAATCCATTGCTTGATTCAAGGAGAACATGATGTGCCCAGCAACCCGTTGATTTCAAGCATGGAATTAAAAAAACTTGTAAATACCCAAAAAGCCAAAGTTTTTATAATACTTCCAAACAATGTAAACAAATGTTTAGAATATGAATCCAGTTCCTTATATCTGGTCTCCATTATTTGAATATGAAAGGTTTAAATTTAAGTGTTTAATGAATAATTATCGAGATTTTTTTTCAAAAGGACTTCCCCATGGTTTACTACCTTCTCGTGGGCAAGTTGATCATGTTATAGACTTGCCCATAGGAACTAAGCCTATATATAAACCCCCCTACAGACTCCCATATTCCCAATAAGATGAAGTAGAGAAAGAACTAAAGGAATACGTGAATACGGGATTCATTCGGTCTAACCATTCACCTTGAGAAGCAGCCATTCTCTTAGTTAAGAAAAAAGATGGATCAATGAGACTATGCACTGATTATTGAGCCCCGAATAAAGTTACAATCAAGAATAAATACAATGCCCCGTATTGATGATCTATTTGATCAACTAAAAGGGGCTAACATATTTTCAAAGCTTGATGTCCGTCAAGGATATCATCAAACTAGCATTAGATATGAAGATGTTCCTAAAACAACTTTCATAACTAAATAGGGGCATTTTGGATTCTTATTCATGCCTTTTGGACTAACAAATGCCTCGGCTATGTTCATGATGCTAATGAACACCATAGTAAGCCCTTATTTGGGAAAGTTTGTAGTTGACTTCCTTGACGATATTCTTGTCTATATTAAGGATGCAACTTTTCACTTAGAACATCTAGAAAGAGTTTTCCAAGTTCTAAGAGAAAATAAATTGTTTGGAAAAGAAGATAAGTGTGAATTCTTTTCATTAAAAAATAAGATATATTGGACACATTATATCTAAGAAAGGTATTTAAGTCGATCTTGAAGAGGTCCAAGTTATTCTCAGCTAGCCTCAACCTAAAACTATTATAGAACTTCAAAGTTTTTTAGGATTAGCAAGATACAACAAAAAATTGATGCCAAACTTTGCCAAAATCCCGATCCCTTTATTCAAGAAATTAAAGGGAAAACCTAAAAGTTTTAAATAAGAGAAAGAACAAGCTGAAAGTATGGAAAGACTTAAGAAAGCCTTACCTTCAGTCTTGGTTCTACAAATAGTACATCCAAACAAACCCTTTATAGTTGAAATAGATGTTGGTGGTCTAGCAATTAGAGCTATTTTGAATCAATATGGTCAACCAATTGCTTTTGAAAGTCAAAAGCTAAACCTAGCTCAAAGAAATTATTCTACCTATGAAAAAAGCTATTTATGCAATTGTGCATGCTGTAAAAAAGTGGAGACACTACTTGTTTGGCACCAAAGTAACTATAGTTTTTGATCAAGCAAGTATTAAATGGTTTGCAAGCCAATCTGAGCTACGAGGGAGAAAAGCTAGATGGGCTGAAATACTGCAAGAATTTGACTATGAACTCAGATATAGAAGAGCAAAATTCAATGTAGTGGCAGATGCATTAAGCAAAATGCTAATGCCAAACTCTCTGAGTTTCATACAAATTTCTAATGACTTAGTAACATCAATGAAAGGCAAGTATCAAGAAGATACAAGCTTCAAAGAAGTCTGGAAGAAGGTTTCAACTCAAAATACAAACTTATCAAATGAAGATAAGTTTAAGCACTATAGTATTCAAGACGAATATCTATTATGGGAAAAGTATGTTTCCCTTGTGACCAAGAACTTAAGAGAAGACTTTTGTTTGAATGTTATGATGCCCCAAGTGCCGGACATCTTTGAATCAACAAAACTTATGAGTTAGTCAAAAGACAATTTTACTAGCTAAGTATACACAAAGATGTACATAATTATGTACTTAAATCTACAAAGTGCGAAGTAAATAAAGCCAAAAAGTTTAAGATAAGAGGTTTGTTACATCCTTTGGAAATTCCCAATGGGAAATGGGAAAGCATTTCCGTGGACTTTATTATGGGCTTGCCTCGCACCCAAAATGGCCATGATGCAGTTTGGGTCTTAGTTGATCGATTGACCAAAATGGCCCGTTTCATACCTACTCATACTACAATAAAAACTCTAGAACTAGCTAAAATGTTAATAGAACATCTCTACCAAATATATGATCTACCTCAAGATATAGTGTCTGATAGAGATAGAAAATTTACTAGTCATTTTTGGAGAGCTATGTTCACTAGGTTGGAAACCAAGCTAAACATGAGTACTACAGACCATCCACATATGGATTATCCGATCGAAAGGTGTTGATATATTTAGGTAGTGATGTGTGTGAACACACTAGGAATGCCAAGGCACTTTTTCCCTCTTTAGGAGGTCTTTTTTCCTGCTTGTATATATTCATATAGCCCTAATGGGTTGGTTATCTTTGTACATGTTAGTGGTAATACATTGAGTATTGTGTGTTGTGCTCCAAGCTTCTTCTTCTTCCTTGTGTTGTTTGCGTGCTTTCGTAGACCTCGATCTCCAACAATTGTAAATATGAGAGCAAGTTTCCACTTCATCTAGGGTGTCCTCAACACCCCTCTGGTCACAGTCTCGGAATAGCATGAAATTTGTATAGCCAATTTCATCTTTTTATGCCAAAGATATATACAGGTTTTGGTTTGCCAAAATAAGCATTTGGAAGTCTACTACAGGTTTAGAAAAACTTGATAGGGTAGTTTTGTTTGACTTTTTGAGATACAACTATTTTTTTGCATTAGGGTATTTTAGTCAATGGCTATGGCTAAAAGCAGTGATGTACTTTGTATGTTGGCTGTTGAGGATAACTTGGATGGTACCAATTACCCATTATGGGCTTATATGATACATCATGCATTGGTTGCAAAAGGACTATGGAATATTGTGTAGGGTGTTGAAAAACATCATATTACACCTGTAAACATGGTTGTTGAAGGTGATGTAGAAAGCATTGAAGATGACAATATTCTTCATGTTCCTATTCGTGTTGTGGTTCCTGCTGCATCTACTGCAGAGAAATTTTGTTGGGATGGCAGATATGCTTAGGCACATGCATTGATAGCCTTGTTTGTCAAACATGACATTATTCCTCACATTCACTCTTGCATAGCAACTAAGGATGCTTGGGGTACACTTTCCACTTTATACCAGGCAAGGAATAAGGCTTGTGTTGCTTACCTCCGAAAATAGTTAGAGAGTGAGCACATGAATGAAGGAGATTCCATGGATAATTTTCCAACAAAGATCAAAGATTTAAAGGAATAATTGATTTCTGCTGATGAAGTCTTGCTTCACAGTTCACTTGTGCAGACTTTTCTAAATGGTCTTCCTGATTCATATCAGAGTTTTGTTTCTACTCTTTGTTTGATGATGAAAGGCAATCCAGATGCCTTAACATTTGAGGACTAAGTCTCTATTCCATTATAGGAACATTAGTCTAGGCAGAACATGTCCATTATGCATGTTGCAGATCAATCTTTTCTGGCTAGTCAGAAGGTCAAATGTAAATGGAGCTCTTCTACTAGTAAGCAGAAATCTGCTAGTCGTGCACAATCAAAGAAGGATGACAAAGACGAGAAGAAAACAAAAAATTAGAAATTGTTTTGCAAATACTATAAAGGAAATGATCATGTCATAAAGAGTTGTCCAAAACTGGTTGCTAAAGAGGCAAGGAAGAAAGAGGCTAGAATGATTGTTGTAGAGGCCTCTACACCCAAAACAAATTTTGCTAATCTTGTGCAGAATGAAGAATGGGCATTTACCACTATTTGCAGTTATGAACCATCTTCTCATGAATAGTGTATGTCTGCAGTAGACTCTGATGTTTGGTAATTTGATACTAGGGTAACCAAACATATTACCTCACAACGCAATTTCTTCTCTTCCATCGAGCTTGTGCCTACAGAGAATACTGTCGGATGTGCCAAAAACTCCTCTTATCCTATCATGGGAGTTGATAAGATCATTTTGACTACTGCTAATGGTAGTTCTTTTACATTTTCAGGTGCTTTATTTATGCCAAGGATCGAGAAGAATAATATTATGTTATTAGTTTCAGCTTTAGCCAAGATTGGCTTGCTTGTGAAATTGTTGATGACATATGTACAATTCATGATCTCTCGAATGGCGATGTCATTATTGCTTCTAGCATTTTATGTCGTGGGCTATATAAGATCATAGACTATGAAAAATCTATGAATGATTTAGCATGTATAGCACATGATTTTGAGGCTATGTCAGATGCAAAGCTCTGGCATGCATGCTTTGGTCATCTGAATTTTGTTAGTTTGCTACGCTTGTAGAAATCTGAAATGGTGTCCTCTTTGTCCAAACTTGAGGCACCTAGTAAACACGTATGTGAAGGCTATATTTTGGGCAAAATGCAATGTTCCTCATTCCCAAGAGATGGTTTAGTTCGAGCTACTAAAAAATTGTAGCTTGTTCACAAGGATGTCTGTGGTCCTATGTAGACACCCTCTTTTGGAAACTATCTTTACTTCATGACTTTCATTGATGATTTTTCCAGGCATGCATGGGTATATCCATTGAAAGCAAAGTTCGAAGTGTTTATGTGCTACAAATAGTTTCTGGTTTTGGGTGAAAAATTTTTAGCATGTAAAATGGGCACCCTCCATTCTGATTGAGGGGGGGAATATATGTCTTCTAAATTTAATGCTTTTTCGGTTGAACATGGGATAAAACATCAGTGTAAAGTGTGTATAAACCTCATCAGAGTGGAGTTGTTGAAAGGAAGAACAAGTCACTCATGGAGATGGCAAGGTTCATGATCAAGGGTTAGGCTTTACCACATAGTTTCTACCTTGAGGTTGTTATGTGTGCAACATATGTACTTAATAGGTGTCCCACTAAAGCATTGCAGTCTATCACTCTATATGAGGCTTGGCATGGTCATAAGCCATCTGTTGCTCACCTGCATGTTTTTGGTTGTTTGGAATATGCATTAGTTCCTCAACAACGCAGGAAATTGGATGACAAAGTAGTGAAATGTACTTTTGTTGGGTACAATTATGAAAGCAAAGGCCATTGTCTGTATCATCCACATACTAAACACATTTTGATTAGCTATGATGTTATTTTTGTGGAAGATGATATTCAGGCATTACTTTCATAGGAGACATCTGTTAGCTCCAAAGATATGTATGATAATTTGCTCCCTCTTTTTATAGGTGGACAATCTAGTGTTGGTCCTAATGAGGAAAATTTCGAGCCTTCATAGGTTTCATATGATGATGCACATCATTCCATTTCTGATGCAGATTTACATGATGCACTTCTTGATGAGAGATCTCATATTGAGGAGGCAAAAACTATGCTAAAATGGCTTGTGTAGACTTTGTGTGATAGCAAATTAGATGCACCTCTATCATATCATACTCATTCTAGCTCTGATAGTGCGTCTTTTGCATCAGATTGCTATGCTATGGCTGTCTCTTGTCTCTGTGATGAGAATGAGCCTCTTTCGTTTGATGAAACACAAAATTCAAAAAATTGGATGGGTGCCATGCAATCTCAATATGATGCTCTAATGAAGAATGGTACCTTGCGTTCATGTGACTTGCTTCCTAGCAAGAAGGCCATTAGCACTAAGTGGGTATACAAGTTGAAGCATAAGCCTGATGGAACAATTGATTGGTATAAGGCTAGGCTTGTTGCAAAGGGTTATGCTCACGAAAAAGGCTTTGATTTTGATGAGACCTTTGCTCCTACTTCCCAAATGACTATTGTTCATAGCATCTGTGTAGCTCATCATGGTTGGAATGTACATCAGTTGGACATCAAAACTACATTTTTGAATGGTGACTTGCATGAAGAAATGTAGGTTTTTCAGCCCCATGGCTTTTTTGCAAACTAAGTGTGTAGGTTGAAAAAGGAATTATATGGTTTAAAGCAAGCACCACGTGCTTGGTATGAAAAGATACATGGAAATGATGTGCTTGGTATGTTAAGCATGGAAATGATGTGCTTCTGATCATTGTTGTGTAACTTGATGACATGCTGATCACTGGTCTTCATGAGGAGCATATTGTTGATTTTAAGGCTGATCTGCATCCCTCATTTGAGATGCCAAGTTTGGGGCATTTGCATCATTATTTGGGCATTCAATTTATGCAAGTTAATGTCAAAATAGCTTTGTGTCAAGCCAAATATATTGACAGATTATTGCAACATTTTGACCTTGAAGACTGCAAACCTATTGCCATTCCTATGGAGATAGGTTAATGATTGAGTCTTCATGATGTTGGAGATGCATTTGTTGCTATTCCCTATCAGTAGGCTATTGGATGCTTGATTCACTTATACATTGCTAGGCCAGATATTCAGTTTGTTGTCTCACAAATGAGAAGTTTTATGCATTGCTTGGGTGCTTCTCGCTCTGTGGAATCCAATCTTGTGTAGTAGATTCTTCAATTAAGTAAGGTATCATTTTTGGCTCTTCTAATGTGCCCTAGATCTATGGTGAGATTTTCCCAAGAATCTACAGCTTTTCCTATGTATTGTAGCTAACCAATTTCCTAAGTTTGATGTATGCTCCGTCTTTTGATATTGTAAGAATGCCAAGAACCGTGCTTTTAATGTAATGGGTCTACCTAGGAAACGTCTACTCATTTTTTTTGGAAGAACCCTATGAAGAATGCTTTTATGAATGTTTGCATATAATGAGCTAGGAGGAACGAGGGTTTTATATAGTGTGCCAAGAGGAATGTATAGAAGGGACTTGTCCCAAATTGAACAATAGTTTCGTGCTTTGTAACTTCATTAGTTTTAAATGGCCTCAACTATGCATGGTCAAAGTGAACTAGTGAGGGGGAAAATACCATTTTCAAGGTCAAAGCTAACGAGATAATATAAACTTAGGAGCCCTATTGTGAATCTTATTCCCTCTTTATCATTCCGTGAGCCTTAAAACCCAAAATGGAAATAATTTTCAACCTAGATGTTTGATTTTAATGCTTTTTGTTGATATATTTAGGTAGTGATGTGTGTGAACACACTAGGACTACCGGGGCACTTTTTTCCCTCTTTAGGAGGTTTTTTTCCTCGGATCATATATACACCTATGGCCCTAACGGGTTACTTATCTTTGTACATTCTACTGGTAATACATTCAATATTGTGTGTTGTGCTCCAAGCTTCTTCTTCTTCCTTGTGCTATTCACGTGCTTCCGCAAACGTCTAACTCCAACAATTAGTATCAGGGAACGTCGCTGCTTCATCTAGGGCATCGTTGACACCCCTCTGATCACAATCTCAAAATCACATGAAATTTGGTATGCATACTTGTTGGAACAAACCAATCACAAATTGGTGATTATAAAGAACTTGAAGGAAGTCAATGATCAGTTTGAAGTGGAAGAAGTGACTTAAGAAAGTGAAGAAGATTTCAGAATGATAGCTTGTATACATATGTACATTACAGTTGGAAATTTTTGTAATCTGAGTCTAGATAATCCTTAGGATGATAAGGAGTAATGTAATAGACACTGGATAAGTAAAAAATCATATGTATATAAGACGATGTAAAGAAATATGTAAGAGAGAGTCATTTGAAGACATAGAGATGTGTAGAGAGTCATTCTCAGGAAATTAGCGACGAGTTTTTCTCTGAGTTCTCTCAGTCTCAGAATGTGGATCAAAAATCCTTTTGTACACATCTAATCTGAAAGCTAATGAAGCTATGTTCAGAGTTTTATGATCTAATTCCTTTCCTACTGTGAGAATGATCAATAGGAACATTTGTATGTAGAATCTGCAAATAGACCTCTTAGAGTCGCGCATTTTTTCATGTCAATGTTTTGCTTAGATCTCAGTGCACAGTGTAAAGTTTTTAATGAATGAGCATTAAAAATCTAAGTTAGAAGGTAAGGAAGCTATGGCTAAAAGCATTTAGCAAAACGGGATTTGTACTATGAGAAATCAACTTAAGAAGTTGACCATGTCAAAGTCGCCATTTCTGGAAGACAGTTTTTGACATATCTTTGATCTTAAGGATCAAATTAAAGTTTTAATGATTCTTTTGAAGGTCTAATGGTTCTTATGATTGTGGAAAGGTAGCTTGGAGGTATGTATATCTTTAGATTGAAGAAATCTGAAGATATGTGCAGGTAATGAAGTCAATCTTTCAAGCAGACTTCTTGAAGAAGGAAAATTCTCACTCAGAGAATTGTTCATGAATGATTTGGTAAATCAAAGTAACATTTGTGTAAAGTTTGGTCTATAACTGATATAGAGGTGCTCTTGGATCAGTATAGATCAAGTCTTTGGAGATTAAGAAGTCTCCAACAGTGGTATCAGAGCTGAAGGTGCAATACAAGTGAAGTAAAGGCATTGGAAGTCTCGACTGCTGCAGATATTGAAGTTCCTTCTAATTGAAGGTGGACAAGGATAAATTCTTGAAGATAACTTGTAGAAGTACAAAGCACGAGTTCGAAGGATCAAAAAAAGGATTGAAGTTTCATATCAAAGGTACACTTTACTATCGTAAATCATAGTAATTGCAGACACAGAAGATCAAAGATGGGAGAAAGCTTGCAGATTGATAAGCTAGATAGGGAGAACTATCCAGCTTGGTCCATGAGGATGGAGGCACACCTCATGAGCAAAGATTTGATGGCATTCATTACAAGAGAAGAAGAAAAGCCTGAGTTTGCAGATCCTAGTATTCCAACTAGGGAAGAGCTTGCAGATTTGAAGACTTGGATGAGAAATGATGCTCAAGCTAGAGCATCATTTACATGGCTGTAAATGATTATCTTCTACCTCACATCAGAGGATTAGAAAGTGCAACAGATGTGTGGAATGCTTTGGAAGAGCATTTCCAAAACACGACCAAGTCAAGGAAGTCCTCACTTTGGGCTGAGTTCACAACTTTCAAGAAGAAGAGTTCACAATCAATTTCTGATTATGTGGCAAGGATGAAAGATATTGCAGATAGCTTGGGAGCTGTAGATGAAGATATTGAAGAGGATAAGTTGGTAAGGCAAATACTTACAGGTCTGAGAGGAGATGAGAAGTGGAAGCCTTTCATATTGTCCATAGAATTGTCACTAGATCATTTTACTCTTGATCTTAATCAACTGCAAGAACACATGCTAACTTTTGAGCAGGACATTAAGGGAGACAATGATAGGAGTGCAAGCCAAGCTATGTACTCCAAGGATAAGAAAAAGAATGGCAAAGGGAAGAAGTCAGCTGATGATGAAGGAACCTCGAGTCAAGTTAACTTTACAAAAGGAAAGATGAACGTCAGAGGTAAAGGAAGAGGAGGTAAGAATAAAGATAATACTAAAGCTTGTTGGATTTGTGGCAGAACCAATCATTTGGCAAATGATTGTTGGTATAACAATCAAAATGTTGGAAGTAATAATCAGAGTTTCAATCAAAGAGGTAGAGGAGGCAGAAACCAAAGAGGCAATTTCAAAGGAAGAGGTGGTAGGACACCATATGTTAGAGGAGATGGAAGAAGCTTTCAATCTCAGTCCTACAACAACAATTATTATAACTATGCATCAGATCATAAGGATGATATGACTCTTATCTTGAATGCAACTCATGAATCAGTAGGAGAAGATCAAAAGGTGTTTTATATTGACTCAAGATGTAGCAAACATCTGAGTGGCAATATATCATTGATGACTGATATGGAAGCAAAGGTGATGGACATACAGTTCAAACAGGTGACAATACCAAGCATAAAGTGGAGAGCATTGGATCAGTGAAGACAAAGAGTGGAAGTACACTTTTGAGCAAGGTACTTTATGTTCCTACTATTCCTAAAAATCTGATAAGTGTAGGGCAAATTGTGGAGAAAGGATATGAAGTCAGATACACAAATGATGGTGTTTTTGTGCAAGACCCAAATCAGGGATATAGAAACATTATTGGAGGTAAAAAGGAAGGAAGATTGTTTACTCTCAAAGTTCAAGGTAATGTGGGACATTCTTTATTTACTTATGGAAGTCAAAAGATGTCTGAATTAGACCTATGGCATAAAAGGCTAGGTCATTTCAATGAGAGAGCCATAAAGGAAATGTCAAGGAATGATGTGGTGCTTGGTTTGCCAAAAGTTGAAGCGCAACACATGGTGTACAAGTGTGAAGCTTGTCAATTAGGTAAAGCACACAAGAGTTCATACAATAAATCAGGATATAAGTATTCAAATATGCTTGAATTGGTTATACAGATGTGTGGGGTCCTTCAAGGGACTATAGCATAAATGGATCCAGATATTATGTGTTGTTTGTTGATGATGCAACCAGATGGATTACTTTGTATGTAATCAAGGACAAATCAGAAGTGATCAAGACATTCAAGCATTATCATGCTTATGCAGAAAGGATTACAGGACAAAAGCTCAAGAGGTTGAGATCAGATGGAGGGGGAGAGTATTTCTCTAAAGATTTTGATGATTATTTGTGGAATGCAGGTATAAAAAGAGAAGTAACTTGCAGGTACTCCCCTCAACAAAATGGAGTTGGAGAGAGAAGAAATAGAACTCTTGTAGAGTTTGCAAGAGCAATGATGAAGGAAAAGAATTGTCCAAATTACTTATGGGCAGAAGCTATCAACACTGCAACATACCTTGTGAATAGGTTACCTTGTAAAGCATTGGAGGGAAGAACTCCTTATGAAGCATGGTGGGGTAAGAAACCTACTCTTGATCATTGTAAGGTATTTGGATGTTTAGCATATGCTTATGTTCCTTCACAATTGAGACATAAGCTAGAACCCAAAGCAGAGAAGTATGTGTTTATAGGGTATGATGATAGACAAATGGGTTACAGGTTGTGGAGTCCATCTACAAAACAATTTCTTGTTACCAAAGATGTTACATTTGATGAGCAAAGCACATGGTATACAGGGTCAACAAATGATTATGCAGATGACAAAGAAATACAAAGAAAAGGGAAGACAAAAGTAAGTATGTATGAAGAAGATATTGATGATGTTGATTGTAAAAGTAAATTGCAGAATAATATTGAAGATGGGCCAAGATTTTGTCCAAAATCAAATGTGGTTGAGACTTCAAGAAGTGCAGAGGTCAGAAGATCCTCAAGAGAAAGAAAAGAGCCTATCAGGTATAGCTATGATACATCTTTTCTAACAACAAAAGATTATGCTTATATTATGAGGACAGAAGAGGATCCAATTACATATGAAGAAGCTAAAGGTAAACAGAATTGGGAGAAGGCAATGCAAGAATAGTATGATGCTCTACTTGAACATGAAACATGGGAATTGGTGCCAAGACCAAAGAATCAGAAAGTCATTGGATGTAAGTGGGTGTATAAAACAAAAAGATTTGCAGATGGTAAGGTGTCTAGATACAAGGCTAGACTTGTGGTCAAAGGTTGTGTCCAAAATTATGGGGTAGATTATGATGAAACCTTTAGTCCTGTTGCTAAGATGTCTACAATTAGATCATTGATTGCTATGTTGCGTGTAAAGGATGGAAGTTATCACAATTAGATGTGAAGAATGCATTTCTGAATGGATACATTGCAGATGAAGTGTATATGGAGCAACCAGAAGGCTTCATGGATTCAATTGGATCAGATTATGTGTGTAAGCTTAAGAGAGCTTTGTATGGGTTGAAGCACGCTCCAAGAGCATGGAATTACAGGCTTGTTAAGTTCTTGATTGAATGTGGATTTCAAGCATCAAAGGCAGATAGTAGCTTGCTAGTGAAGGCAAGTGAAAATGGATATATATATATATATATATATATATATATATATATATATATATATATATATATATATATATATATATATATATATATATATATATATATATATATATATATATATATATATATATATATATGTGTGTGTGTGTGTGTGTGTGTGTGTGTGTGTGTGTGTGTGTATTTACGTTGATGATATCATTTTCACAGGTACAGATGCTCAAGGAATCAATGAGCTTAAGAAAGAAATAGAGAAGGAATTTAAGATAAGTGATTTGGGAAACTTATCTTATTTCTTAGGAATGCAGATTGCGTATACTCAACATGGAGTATATGTTACACAAGAGAGGTACTTGAAGAATCTTCTGGTCAAATTCAACATATAGGATTGCAAGTCTTCAAGCACACCATTGGAGGTAAATCATAAGTTGAGCAGGTATGGAGGTGAAGAGTTTAATGACATGAAGAAATATCAGAGTTTGGTAGGTAGTTTAATCTATGCTACCTTGACAAGGCCAGACCTATCATATGCAGTAGGTGTGTTATCACAATTCATGCATTGTCCAAAGAAGACTCATTGGATTGCAGCTCAAAGGGTACTCATATATATCAAAGGAACCCTAAGTGAAGATGATAGAAGGTCTACTCATGGGTATCTCTGTTATATTGGAGATAAATTAGTTTCTTGGTGCTCAAAGAAGCAACATACAGTTGCTTTGTCATCCACAGAAGCTGAGTATAATGGAATGGTAGAGGTTGCAAAAGAAGTGATATGGTTAAAGACCTTGTTGAAGAGTTTTGGAACTGATCAGAGTACTCCAATTATTTTTGGAGATAATATGAGTTCATTGTATTTGGCAGCTAATCTTGTTTTTCATGCCAGGACTAAGCATATAGAGATTCAATATCATTTCTTGAGGGAAAAGGTACTTGATAAAGAGATTGAAGTGATGTATACTTCAACAAAAGAACAAGTTGCAGATATGACAAAATAGCCTACACAAGCACTACAATAGTGCATTTGTGGGCCAAAATGAGCTCAGATCGTGATTTCGGCACCACATAGTGAAGCTGTTTTGATCTCTTAATCACCCTGAGTATCGTTGGAGACTTCTTAATCTCCAAAGACTTGATCTATATTGATCTAAGAGCACCTCTACATCAGTTATAGACCAAACTTTACACAAATGTTACTTTGATTTACCAAATAATTCATGAACAATTCTCTGAGCGAGAATTTTCCTTCTTCAAGAAGTCTGCTTGAAAGATTGACTTCATTACCTGCACATATCTTCAGATTTCTTCAATCTAAAGATATACATACCTCCAAGCTACCTTTGTGCAATCATAAGAACCATTAGACCTTCAAAACAATCATTAAAACTTCAATTTGATCCTTAAGATCAAAGATATGTCAAAAACTATCTTCCAGAAATGGCGACTTTGACATGGTCAACATCTTAAGTTGATTTCTCACAATACAAATCCCATTTTGCTAAATGCATTTAGCCATAGCTTCCTTACCTTCTAACTTAGATTTTGAATGCTCATTCATTAAAAACTTTACACTGTGCAATGAGATCTAAGCAAAACATTGACACAAAAAAATGTGCGACTCTAAGAGGTCTATTTGCAGATTCTACATACAAATGTTCCTATTGATCATTCTCAAAGTAGGAAAGGAATTAGATCATAAAACTCTGAACATAGCTTCATTAGCTTTCAGATTAGATGTGTACAAAAGGATTTATGATCCACATGATCAGACTGAGAGAACTCAGAGAAAAACTCGTCGCTAATTTCCTGAGAATGATTCTCTACACATCTCTTGAAGACACTTGCCTTCAAATGACTCTCTCTTACATATTTCTTTACATCATTGTCTTATATACATATGATTTTTGACTTATCCCACATCTATTACATTACTCCTTATCATCCTAAGGATGATCTATACTCAGATTACAAAAATTTCCAACTGTAATGTACATATGTATACAAGCTATCATTCTGAAATCTTCTTCACTTTCTTAAGTCACTTCTTCCACTTCAAATTGATCATTGACTTCCTTCAAGTTCTTTATAATCACCAATTTGTGATTGGTTTCTTCCAACAGCTCCCCCTCAATCACTAATTGGCGAAGTCTGCTATAGGTTTAGCAAAACTTATAAGGGCCATGGCTGAAAGCAGTTATGTATTCCATATATTGGCTATTGAGGATAAGTTGGATGGTACCAATTAACCATTATGGGCTTATATGAGTCGACTTGTATTGGTTGCAAAAGGACTATGGAACATTGTGCGAGGTGTTGAAAAACATCCTATTACACTTGCAAATACAAGTATTGAAGCTGATGCAGATGGCATTGAAGACGTTGATATTCTTCAAATTCCTATTTGTGTTGTGGTTTCTGCTACACCCACTATAGAGAAAATTCATTGGGATGGCAGAGATGCTCAGGCACATGCATTGATAGCCTTGTCTATCAAACATACCATTATTCTTCACATTCGCTCTTGCAGAATAACTAAGCATGCTTGGGATACACTTACCACATTGTACCAAGCTAGGAATGAGGCTTGTATTGCTTACCTTTGAAAACAGTTGGAGAGTGAGCATATGAATGAAGGTGATTCTATGGACAAGTTTTTGACAAAGATCAAGGATTTGACGGAACATTTTTTTTCTGTTGATGAAGTTATTCTAGATAGCATGATAAATAGGATTTGTTGCAAGGTGTACTGAACTTGTATTATCTCCAAAAATTCATTGGAGATGTAGTATGCAAACCTAATTCTGTATACAAGAATATGATCCATATGGCCTCTTGAGTAGCATTGGCCAATCCTCTATACTATGCTTCTCTAGAAGATAAAGCAATAGTAGGTTGCTTCTTTGAAGACCATGATATTGGCTTATCACCTGCAAAGGATAGGTATCTTGAGGTACTCCTCCTGTCATCTTCGCATCCTGCCCAATCTGCATCTGAATATATCTTGATGTCCAAGTCTGATGTATAAGGGAAATACAATCCATGATGTTGAGTACCCTTAAGGTACTTCAAGATCCTTTTGGCAGCCTCCAAGTGAGGTGCCCTAGGCTTATGCATAAACAGACTTAGAACATTTACTCCATAAGCAATATCAATCCTTGTCAATGTAGCATAGTTCAAGCTTCCCACTATGCTTTGGTAACCTGCAATGTTCTCAAGTACATCACCTTCATGAGCACTTAGTTTTAGGTTTACCTCCATTGGAGTACTTGCAACTTTGGCATCCTGCAAGTGAAACTTCTTTAACATATCCTGTATATACTTTCTTTGAGTAATGTAAATTCCTGACTTAGTATAGACTAACTCAAGTCCAAGAAAATATTTTAGTGATCCAAGGTCACTAATTTTGGACTCCTTCATCATCTGGTTCTTGATCTGTTTGATGACATTAGCATCATTACCTATGAGTATGATATCATCAACATATACACATAGGTATATTACCTCTGAATTACTTCTCTTGATGAATAGAGAAGTATCTGTTTTACTCATGACAAAGCCTTGATCCTGAAGGTATGTAGTCAACCTATGGTTCCATGCCCTAGGTGCTTGCTTCAATCCATAAAGAGCTTTGTTCAATTTACATACATATGTTACCTTGTTTGGGTCCTCATAGCCAGGAGGTTGAGACATGTACACCTCCTCTAAAATCTAGCCATTTAGAAATGCATTTTATACATCCAACTGATACATGTTCCAATTCTTTGATGCAGCCACACTTACCAATACCCTGATGGTTGGCATTTTGGCCATAGGTGAGAAGGTTTCTTCATAATCAATTCCTAGGGTTTGTGCAAAACCCTTAGCCATAAGTCTAGCTTTGTACCTGCTTATTGATCCATCAGAATTCCTTTTGATCTTATATATCCATCTAGAACCAGTTACCTTCATAGACTCCTTCTTTGGTACTAGTTCCCAAGTATCACCCTCCTTGAGTGCTTCAATTTCCTCATCCATTGCTTCCTTCCATTTTGCCTTGGTCTTTGCCTCTTCATATGATGTTGGCTCTTCAATTGACAAGTCTTTTGCAAGATAAATAGAGTGCTTAGTAACTAGGGAAGTTTCATACCCATATCTTATTGGCTTCTTGCTCTCCCTTTGTTATCTTCTAATTGCTTAATTGGATAATTGAGGTATATCCTCCAATTTCTTCATCTTGACTTTGCCTTTGGACTTCCATGCCTTGAACTCTTCTAAATTGATGATGTCCTCATCATTTGAGTTGATGTCTCTATTCTGAGTAGGCTCCTCCTTAGTGAGGCTTGGAAACTCCTCTTCCAAGTCATAAGGTAGTTTTACTTTCGTGCATTCACTATCAAACCAAGAGTCATTTTCATCAAAGACAACATCTCTACTGACCATGAATCCCTTGTTTGAAGGATTGTAGAACATGTATCCTTTGTGATTTAGATCATACCCTATGAAGATGCACTTCTCTGCCTTAGGGTCTAGCTTACCTCTTATCTGAGAAGGGATATGCACATAAGCTACACATCCAAAGATCCTGTAATGATCAAGTGAAGGTCTTTTACCATGCCATGCTTTGTATGGGGTCATCCCATCAAAAGATTTGGATGGCAAGCTGTTTACAAGATAAGTGGCAGTAGATACACTCTCTACCCACAAGTAGTTAGGTAATTTTTTCTCATTTAACATTGACCTAGCTGTTTGAACAATTAATCTATTTCTCCTCTCTGCCACCCCATTTTGCTCAGGGGTATACCTTGTTGTGATTTCTCTCTTGATTCCTCTTTCCTGCAAGAATATATCAAACTCATTTGAGAAGTACTCACCTCCTCCATCTGACCTTAATCTCTTTAGGTTTTACCCTATTTGGTTCTCAACAAGTGCAAGATACCTTTTAAAGCAATTGAATACTTCATCTTTGTGATTCATAAAGTACAATACAGTCAACCTACTGTAATCATCAATGAAAGATACATAATACCTTGATCCAAAGATTGATGGATCCTTACTTGGTCCCCATACATCTATATGGACAAGCTCTAGGTAGTCCTCATGCATGTAGCCTTTCCTTGAGAAGGGTAACCTGTGAGATTTTCCAAACTGACAAGCACCACATTTATAAATCATGTCTTGGATACATTAGGTATCCCAAGCACACATTGGTCTCTACATATTTGTTTCAAGGTTCCTTCACCAACATGCCCTAATCTCTTATGCCAAATTTCAAGTTCTGATAATGTTTGATCTTTATAACTATAAAGTGCAATGTTCCTTGTATCCTCAAGTTCAAAAGTGAATAATCTACCCGTCTTTTCTCCTTTGGAAATTCTCTTGAACCCATGTTGGGGATCCTCCACAAATGCTCCATATTGGTTGAATCTAACCTGCAAACCATTTTCCACAATCTGTCCAACACTCATCAGATTCTTGGTAATTGTTGGTACATATAGAACTCTACTCAAAATATTCTTGTTTCCATCAAAGGTCTTAACATTCCCTACTTTAATCACTGAGTGCTTGGTGTCATCACCTATTTGTACCTGATGCTTACCCTTTGGTTCCTCAAGATAAGAGAGAAGAGCTACATTGCCTGCTACATGGTTTGAGCATCCTGAGTCAATGTAGAAGAGATGGTCATCATTTATACCTGGTTTTGAAGTCATGTTCATAATCAGAAAAGAATCTTCTTGCTGCTCTATGTAGTTGTTGTAATCTTTCCTAGATTTTTATCCTCCTTGGTAGTTGCTATTGTATTTGTTGTTGTAATTGTTGTTGTATCCTTGGTGGTGATTGAATCTTCATCTTGATTGTGTATATCCACCTCTTTGATATCCTCTACCTCTCTGATTCTTGAAGTTCGTGAAACACTCATATGTAGTATGATTTGATAATCCATAAATATTGCATGGTGAGGAGTTATAAGGTCTCCCCTTACCTTGCTTACCTCCTCTACCCCTTCCTCTTGAGGTTCTACCTCTCCTTGCATAGTTGGCTTGGGAGGTAGTTATTTCATCTTCAACCTTTTTGTTCTTCCCTTTCTCTTTGGATTTACATTTATCAGTGTATAGGGCAGAAGAGCTATTACCTCTTGACGAATCTCCATTTTTTTGAGCTTGGCTTCATGGGTAAACAGTTGCTCCATGAGCATGGTAAGGTCTGGAATCTGCATGTCCATGTATAGGTCCATGGCAGTTGTGAAGCTCTCCCATTTTTCATCAGCTTTAATACCATTGATTACTTGTCTTACAATCTACTCCTCTTCAATTTCTTCACCTATGCTTGCCAATTGATCTGCTACATCTTTGACTTTGGTCACATACTCTGAGATCCCTTGCTTAGGTTGTTTTCTTTGAGTGGTAAACTCAATCCACAATTGGTTCTTCCTGGCCCTTGTGTTGGAAGAGAAATAAGAGGACAATGTTTCACGAGTCTCTTGGGATGTATTATAGTTCCTAACATGTGGAAGAAGAAAATCAGAGATTGATTTAAGTAAGTAGGACCTCGCTAATGCATCCTTGGCACACCATGTGTTGAGTCTTTCATGCTCCTCTCTTGTAGGTTGTCCTTTGCTTCCGAATATGGGCATCTCCTCATCTCCTGAGATGTATCCATAGAGGCTTCTTCCTTGCAAGTATGTCTTCATCCTCAAAGACCATGCTTGATAGTTGTTCCTATCCAATTTATCAATGAAAGAAGGAAAACCATCTCCCATTTTACCTTAGCTTTGCTCTGATACCACTGTTGGGATAGATGGATTGACACTACAAGAAATGAGACAGTACTGTCAAATCCTGCTTAGTACCAGCCCTTTGTAACTTCAGAGTTGATTTGTGGGCCCTCTTAGCTTTCCAAAGACACTATACAAGTGCCTATGTAATTTGGAAATGATGTATGAAAATATTGAATCAAAACAAACTACTTCCAAATAGAAGGATCAATGAAAACCTTCTATTTTTTATCACACACGTGCTGCTTGTTATGCTCAGTGCTACCAGTACATTAGGAATTAGAAAAATTCCTTTTAGAAGTATCTAATGAGCTTAGTAAGCTAATGATTCCAAGTGGAATCACTTGAAATGATGCACTTATACACAGAGCAATCAATTTAACAAATGAATTACCCTCGATTTTTTAGGACCTGTGTAGAGTTTGACCAGTGAGTGATTCGACGCGCTTTTCTCCAATTTGGCTTAATGGATTTCCTTCAGAATTTGTCAGCATGTAGATAACTTGGATTTGATTCCAACAAGCTATATATTATTGAAAATGGTGGAGAATTGACTGAGATATGAGCAGCACAAGTTGACAGTTATGAATGATTATAACAGAGAGATCATAGATGAACAATGTAGATGTATTGTATTAATGAACAATGTAGATGTATTGTATTAATGAACAATGTTGTACAAGATCATAGGCTTGATAATCATAGCCTAATGATGGAGAGTAGTGTAGGCTACAATGTATGCCTCACACTCTTACAAAATGACAATGAAGAACTCGGGAATTGACTCTTCTCCACGTGACTTTTTCAAGTCACCTTTTATAAGTGTTACATTCAAATTTGAATTTGAATTCAACTTTTGGCTCTCTCTAAAAATAGTCCTTCAATCTAGGAAAGATTCCCTCAATGAAGTAGTTACTTTTCTAACTAACAAGTCCACGAGTTTTTTGGTAGGTGATTATAAATATTCTCTCAAGTCAAATAAATGACTTTTACAAATGTAAAAAGATAAAGTTCTTCTAGCAATGGTTTCCATGGAGCTTCATGTGTTTATGAACTTCAAGCCAAATGTGTGGGCTTGGACTATGCACCAACAACACCTGGTTTTCATGCCCTTCCTGCATAAAGCCATGAAGCTAAAAAACATACACTTCTTCATGCAAGTCACCATTCAGAAATGCAGTTTTAATGTCCAACTGATGTACATTCCAAGCATGATGGGTTGCAAGTGCATAGATGGTATGAATAGTACTCATATGGCATGTAGGTGAAAAGGTCTCATCAAAATCAATGCCTTTTTTCTACGCATAACCCTTTTCAACAAGCCCAGCATCATGTAAATCTACATCATGTGCATCAACATGTGCATCATGTAAATCTGCATCAGAAATGGAATGATTTGCATCATCATATGAAACCTACAAAGGTTGAGAAGTTGCCTCATTAGGGCCAACACTAGGCTATCCACCTATAAAAAGAGACAGCAAAGTATCATACATGTCTTTGGAGCTAATAGATGTCTCCTTAGAACATGAAAGTAAGGGCTAAATAGCATCTTCCGCAAAAACAACATCACGGCTAACCAAAATGCATTTAATCTGTGGATCATACAGACGATAACCTTTGCTTTCAGAACTATACCCAACAAAAATACATTTTACTGCTTATTATCCAATTTTCTACGATGTTGTTCAGGCACTAATACATATGCCAAACAACCCAAAACATGTAGATAAGCAACAGATGGCTTGCGACCATGCCAAGCCTCATATGGAGTGATAGAGTGCAACGCTTTAGTGGGACACATGTTAAGTACATATGTTGCACACATAACAACCTCAAGCCAGAAACTATGTGGTAAACCTTACTCTTGACCATACACCTTGCCATCTCCATGAGTGACCTATTCTTTTGTTTAGCAACTCCATTTCTGTCGAGGTGTATACGGCACTGTACACTAATGTTTTATCCCGTCAGCCAGAAGTGCATTAAAGTCAGAAGACATATATTCCCCTCCTCGACCAGAACAGAGGGTGCTCATTTTACATGCTGACATATTTTTAGTCAAAACCAAAAACTGTTTGAAGCACATAATTACTTCGGACTTTGCCTTCAATGATTATACCCATGCATGCCTGGAAAATCATCAATGAAAGTCACAAAGTAAAGATAGTTTCCAAAAGAGGATGTCTACATAGGACCAGAGATATCACTGTGAACAAGTTGTAATTTCTGTGTAGCTCGAACTCAACCATCTTTTGGAGACAAAGAACATTGCATTTTGCCCAAAATATAGCCTTCACATACATGTTTACCGGGTGCCTCAAGTTTGGGCAAAGAGGACACCATTTCAAATTTCTGTAGGCGTAGCAAACTAGTGAAATTCAAATGACCAAAGCGTGCATGCCAAATCTTTGCATCTGACATAGCCTGAGAATCATGTATTGCACATGTTGAATCATTCATAGATCTTTCATGGTCTATGAGCTTATATAGCCCACGACATAAAATGCGAGAGGTAATAATCACATCGCCATTTGACAGATCATGAACTGTACACCTGTCATCAACAAATTTCACAACCAAGCCAATCTTTGCTAAAGCCAAAATTGATAACAGATTCTTCTTGATCATTGGCATAAATAAAGCATCTAACAAATTAAAGAACTATCATCAGCAGTAGTAGACTAATCTTACCAACTCCCATGATAGGATAAGAGGAGTTGTTGTTGCATGTGACAATATTCCCTATAGGGGCAGGCTCGAGTCAAGAGAAGAGATTGTGTTGTGAGGTAATATGTTTGGTCATTCCATTATCGAAGTACCAAGCATGTGAGCCTACTGCAAACATGCACTACTCATGAGAAGATGAGTCAAAGCTATAAACAGTAGTAAAAAGGCCTATTCAGGAAATTTGGGGATTAATCAAGTCAAAACATGTTACTTACTATGTTAACTTCTTAAGTTTGAACCCAAACTTGATACTTCATTTATGTATCCCTAATATTATAGTATTAATTTAATATACCCCAATCAAGAGATAGTGAGATGTTTTAGTGTGTGAATGAATCAAAATTTAAAATATTGGGACAGAAAGAATTGTCTTAAAATCCTGTGTAATTCCCATTTTTCCTTAGTAAAGGCCTATTCAGGAAAAATGGGAACTACACATGATTTTGAGAAAATTGTTTATGTCCCAATGTTTTACTTTTTGACTCGTTCACATACTAGAACATGTTATTATCTCTTGATTGGAGTATATTAAATTGACAATTTATTATTAAGGATAATTGTATTGCAAATGGGGTATCAAGGTTGGGCTCAAACTTAGGAAGTTAACATAGTAAATAATATAAATGGGACTTGAATAATTCCCAAATTTCTTGAATAGCCCTTAGTAGGCCTTTAAGCACCCATTCTTTATCCTGCACAAGATTAGCAGACTCGGTTTTTGATGTAGAGGTCTCTGCAACAACCATTCCGGCCTCTTTCTCCTTTGCCTCTTTAGCAACCAATTTTGGACAGCTCTTAATGACATGATCATTTGCTTTATAGTATTTGCAAAACATTTTTTGCTTTTCTGATTTCTTCTCAATTTTATCTTCCTTCTTTGATTGTGCAGAATTAGCAGATTCTTGCTTACTAGTAGAAGAGCTCCATTTACCTTTGCCCTTCTGACTAGCCAAGAAAGCTTGATCTACAACACACATAATAGACATGTTTTGCCTAGACTGATCTTCCTGCAACAGAACGGAAACTAACTCTTTAGATGTTAAGGCATTTGGATTACATTTCATCATCAAACAAAGAGTAGAAGCAAAACTCTAGTATAAATCGAGAAGACTATTCAAAACAGTCTCCACAAATGAACTGTCAGGAAGGACTTCATCAACAGAAATCAGTTGTTCCTTCAAATCCTTGATCTTTGTCAAAAAATTGTCCATAGAATCACCATCATTCATGTGCTCACTCTCCAACTATTTTTGGAGGTAAGGAACACGAGCCTCATTCCTAGCCTGGTACAATGTGGTAAGTGTATCCCAAGCATCCTTAGCTGTTCTACAAGAGCAAGTATCAAATAATGGCACATTTTACAGACAAAGCTATCAATGCATATGCTTGAGCATCTCCACCATCCCAACGAATTTGCTCTACATTAGGTGCAATAGAAACAAAAGCACGAATAAGAATCTGTAGAGTATCATCATCTTCGACACCATCTGCATCAACTTCAGTAATTGTATTTGCAGTAGCTGTGTTCGGAGGTGTAATAAGATGTTTTTCAACACCCTGCATAATATTCCATAGTCCTTTCGTGACCAATATATGATGCATCATATAAGCCCACAATGGATAATCTGTATCATCCAACTTATCCTCAATAGCCAACATATAGAATACATCACTACTTTCATCCATGGCCACTGACAAAAATACCTTGATGCAAAAAAATGATTGTATCTGAAAAAGTTAAATAGAACTATCCAAATGAGTTCTGCTAGACCTATAGCAGACTTCGAGATGCTTATACTGGCAAACTGAAACTGGTATATATCTTTGGTACAAAAAGACGAAATACCTTGCACAAGCGCTACGATAGTGCATTCGGAGGCCGAAACAAGCCCAAATCGTGATTTCGATACCACAATCTAAAGCCGTTTTGATCTCCTAATCACCTTGAGTATACGTACCAAATTTCATGTGATTCTGAGATTGTGACTGGAGGAGTGTCAACGATACCTTAGATGAAGTGGTGACCTGCTCTGATACCAATTGTTGGAGTTTGATGTGTGTGGAAGCACATGAACAACACAAGGAAGAAGAAGAAGCTTGGAGCACAACACACAATACTGAATGTATTACCACTAGAATGTACAAAGATAAGTTATACAAGTGGGGGGAAAAAAACCTCCTAAAGAGAAAAAAAAGTACCACGGCGGTCCTAGTGTGTTCACACACATCACTAGCAAAATATATCAACAACAAATGCTATGATAGCGTATTCGAAGGCTGAAGCGAGCTCAGATCACGATTTCGGCACGACAGAGCAAAGTAGTTCTGAACTCCTAATCATCCTAAGTATGCTCACCAAATTTCTACGATTCTGAGATTGTGACTAAAGGGGTGTCGAAGACACCCTAGATGAAGCGGCAACCTTCTCTAATACCAATTGTTGGAGTTTGAGGTCTGCGCAAGCACACAAACAACACAAAGAAGAAGAAGAAGCTTGGAGCACAGCACACAATACTGGATGTATTACCACTAGAATGTACAAAGATAAGTAACCCATTAGGGTTATAGGCATGTATACAAGCCAGGAGAAAAAACCTCCTAAAATGGGAAAAAAGTGCCCCAACGATCCTAATGTGTTCACACACAATACTACCTAAATATATCAACAGGACTTGCCCTCTCACCTAGTGAGTCAAGAGGTTAGATGTTGACAGAGATGTTGTCATAGATGTCGGCTACGATTGCTATGAGACATCCGAAGACCCGAAAGTGCAGCAGTTCCCCATCAATCAAACGTGCATGGACAAAGTCATGCCATGCATGATGAGTCATGAAAACTACTAAAGTGCAAGGGACGCGTTCACCGGAAAATGTAGGCAGGGCTAATTATGAAAGAGGATACCATCTTGCTGCACGGCCTGTGCTCAGAAGATCGGCCATTAAGTGTGTTAAAGGTTGGCTTGCGCCTTCCTCAATAGGCTGATTATGTGAAACACGATGAAGGAAGTAGATAATAGAAGCGTAGAGAGAGAACAAATAGCAATTAACTTGCAAGTTGCACGAGTTCCAACGTGCATCTGCAGATACACTGTGTGAAGATGAAGACTCATTGAAAAGAAAAGAAGCTCTGTGGGATTTGAGGGATCCCGTGGGCACTATTTCCATTCTCTTGTATTTTTCTTTTAATTAATTCAAGTCTGGGAGAGCAGGCTAAGGTCGAACTTTCTTTATTAAAAAAAAAGGGATATGAGAGACATACCAACAAATGAGCCTGTACAAATCCCAATGTGTGCAGGATTTAATGCAATATAGATGATGCTTGGTGCCCCTAATCATGTCTTCTCAGTCCTTGCTCCATGCCCTTTCAATTAGCACTCAAACTGGACCTTAATATAAATGCTTTAAGTAATATTCCAACCACAAGATATGATCCCTCTAACAACATACAAACATACACAATGTGCACAAGTAATGTTCTAGGCCTACAGATAATTGGACAAAAAATGGAAGCAAAAATGAAAGTGAAGAACAAAAAACATGAAGGAATTTTCTACCATAATTTCACCTTTGGCTCAATTAGCCAAATGAACTCTTTAGTTATTAATAGCATTTATAAAAAAGGGTATTTGATATGCAATAGTGATTAAAATTAAATTTTAAGCTAATCAATGAAGTATTATATATTATATTGATGGTACCACAATCACATGCAATGATGTAGAGCTCATAATATGGACTTTTTGTTGATGTTCAAAATCGAGAATAGAAAACGTGTAGATACACCCCTGGACTTAAACCAAGAACTAAGGGTGCACATGAGATTATTAAAGATATTAAAGGCTATCAAAGTCTGGTAAGGATCTTGAACAATGCTAGCTTGACAAGAACAGACATAAGGTTTGCAATTGGAATGCTAAGACAATTTATGCATGCTCCAAGAAAGCCACACATGGATGCATCCAAGAGATTACTTAAGTACTTGAAAGGAATTTCAGATGAAGGCATCTTCTATTCATTTAGATCATATTTTAATATAAAAATATATTCTAATGGTAATTTCAAGGATGGTAGAGAAGCACATTTGGATATCTTTGTTTTTCATATTCAAAATTTATTTCTTGGCCATCATAGAAACAACCTAAAGTGTAACTCTTATCAATTGAAGTAGCATAGGAGATTAGCCATTGTTACTTATTGAGCCAATCAAAGTGGTGAATTGGCAAAGGAGTGCACAGGTGGCCAAGGACATGGGTGCACATGTATTGCATGAATAGTTGTTCACAAGGGTCTTGCAATAAAATTTAAATGCAAGTTGCAAAAAGGTCCTTCTGAAGGGGTTTTAAGGCTTTTAAAGTGTTATGGAAGGTCTAGGTGAATCCTCCCATATGTGCACATTTTGTAGAAATTAAGGTCAAAAGTGGAAAAGATAAGAAGTAGAGACGGTACACAAGAGCTTATATGTGGCCATGGGCATCTGCAAGGTATTGGAGCATAACAACGCTTATATTTGATGTATAATGGAGCATTGGACCATGTCCGCATCATCTGAGGGTAGGTTTCCAACAACTGTGCTCGCCAATAAGGTTGAAAGGTTGTCCCTTTCTTAGCTCTCTTTGGTAGATCAATGGGTTGGAACTCTATGGTGAATGGGGGTTCTTCTCAGACCACCCTCTTGATTTCTGCATTGTAGTCAACCAAAAGTATGAAGTAAGGCATGTATTGCTTTTATGAGGTGGTAATCAGTCGTGAATGGGACATGTTTTGAAAGTATGCACATTTAAGCACTTTGTCTTCTAGTTTGGACATAGATTGTATTTCTATCATCACTCAGTCGTCCTGAGTGCACCCAATTTCTTCGACTTGTTTTAGCCATTGAGGGACGGGTGTTTCATATGTTTTTTGTCCTTCCTCAATGAGTCAACCTCTGGGTACTCATTGTGTCTCATAAGCATCTTCAAACATTTCTTTCACTTGGATTTCTACCAATTCTTTGGGTTATGGCACCGCTATTGGAGATGGGGCCTTTCACATAGTGACAGCTTTTCTTGTAGCTCTTCTATCTGTTTTTGAAGTGCTTCAATCTCGTCTATGCTGGGAAGGAGTGGTATGGCTTGGGGCACTTTTGTGTTGGTTGAGGGTTGCTTCTTGCATGACTCATTGAGTTTGTCAGGGGAGCACTAGATTGTGCTCTCTGACTACACTAGATAAGATTTCGAAAATACACTTCATTACAAGAACACCTATGCAAGGAAATAATACAAGAATATGTGATTGATACAAGATGTCCCACAACTCGAGATTGATAGGTATGAATAACTCGACTAGATATGATACACGAGATCCCACAACCTGGGATTGTAATTATCAAACAAGATTTCATGATTACAAGAATTCCCTTTAGGGAGATGAACTAGATATAGGAAATAACTTGACAAGATCTCGTACTATGAGATTACAAGAGGACAAGACAGGATGTCCAAGAACTAGACTAGACAAGATTTGAACAAGGAACAAGACAGGAATTAGAACTCGAACTTGGAGAGTACTTACTTAGCAATCACAACTCCTTGAACTCCCAAGATTAGTATTGGCAAGACTGAGTATGTATGTGGCCAATCCCTCCTTATATAGGTTTTCAAGGGTGGTTATGAATTGATGATGTCATCAATTCGAAACATGATCTCTTGATGTTAGAATCAAGCAAGAAGAGAGTCGATATTAGGGTTTTGGCATGTTTTGCATTGGTTTCTCCAAATTTTGAACCAATCATGAGATATAGAAGTCACATGGAATCTAAGGTTTAGGATGGCTTCCTTTCTTCATGACATCACCTCCCCCTCAAGCAACAAGTTCCACAAGGGATGTCATACCCTTTCCAATGAACAAGGTATTCCAATCTTCCTCGGGAGATTCTTGAATCTAGGACATGCTCAACTTCAAATTCTTCATGATCATCAATCTCGATAGATGGTGAAGGACTAGGTCTCCCCTCCCTCAATGGTGAAATTTGATATGGTTCCAACATAGATACATGGAAAACTGGATGTATTATCATGCTACTTGGTAGCTAGAATTTGAAGGTGAATGGATTAATCTTGGCCAAGATGGTGAATGGACCAAATCTCTGATGGTCTAGCTTTGCATAAGGCCTCAAAGTCTACAAATTATTTTTGAGTAACCACACTTTATCTCCAATGTGATAGGATGGATGTTGAACACGATGCTGATTTGCATAATACTTATATTGTTCTTGAGCTCTATGGATCTCTTCCTTGAGTTCTTTGTGAATATCCATGAGATACTGGGCTTATCTATGGCAGCTTGGTTCTTGACATGATCTAAGAGTTGTGTATCCATCCTTGGATGTTGTCCATACTTTGCAAAGAAGGGAGTGTGCTTGGTAGATGTATGAACACTATTGTTATAAGCAAACTCTGCAAAGGATAAAAGCTCTAACCAATGATTTTGATGATAGTTGATGGTGCAACGGAGATATTGTTCTAGGACTTGATTCACTTGTTCTATTTGTCCATCAGTCTGTGGATGATTGGCTGTAGATAGTTTAATTTGAACACCAAGGAGCTTGCAAAGATTGTTCCAAAAGCTAGATATGAATTGTGGACCTTGATCACTGATAATATCATCAGGCAGTCCATGAAGCCTAAAGATGTATATGAGAAAAAGTTTAGTAGTTGCTGCACCTGTGCTTGCCTTGGTAGTTTGAATGAAGTGTGCCATCTTTGTAAATATATCCATTATAACAAGAATGTCATCATACTTATCTGACCTTGGGAGATTTGTGATGAAATCCATAGATAATGAAGCCCATGGCCTTTCTAAAATAGGTAAAGGTTGCAAGAGGCTATGAGATTTATGTCGTGGTACCTTAGATCTATTCCAAGTGTCACAGGTTTGGATATATCCTTTGACTTCCTTCCACATTTGAGGTCACCAAAATCCCTGATATACGTTCTATTGTTTTATTCACTCCAAAAGGTCTTGCTGCAAGGTTGTCATGACATTGTTGAAGTACTTGGATCTTGGTCTTTTATGGAGGTACATACATTAGGTTCTTAAAGAATAGTAACCCATCCTTTTCTTGAAATTCATTTACTTCTTGGAAATTACCTTCTTGAGTTTTCTGCTTAATGTTACAAAATAATTCATCTTGTGGTAGAGTCTAATGGATCAAATGATTCAAGACTGAATCTTCATGATGGCTTGAAGAGATAGCTCCTAATTGGAGATGCTCACTCTCTAGGAAGAAGGGCTTGCTAGAATCAAGATGAACTAGAATTGGAGCAGTGGTGAATGCTAATTTCAAGGTCTGAAAGTCTTTTTTTGCTTCTTCGCTCCATGAGAATTTCGACTTTCCTATAAGCTTGGTAAGAGTTGTCACTATCTTGGAGTAATCTCTAATGAATATCCTGTAAAAATTGGCAAACCCTAGAAAACATTGTACATCTCGAACACATGAAGGTGGTTGCCAATCAAGGATTGTCTCCATCTTCTTAGGGTCCATAAAGATACAATGTACCCTAAAAACTCCACTTCTGTCTGATGGAAAGAGCACTTCCCCAATTTTGCATATAAACCTTTTTCTCTTAGTTTCTCCAGGACTATCTTTACATGATATTCATGATCCTCTAGATTTTTGGAGAATATCAAGATATCATCCAGATATATTACCACAAAGTCATCTAAATATTGTCAAAAATATCATTCATCATATGTTGAAAGACAACCTTGTTGGAAATGTTGTCTTCCATTCGTCTCCTTCTCTGATCCTAACAAGATTGTAAGCTTCTCAAAGGTCAACCTTTGTGAAGAACTTTGCTTTTTTGAGGTGTTCCAAGAGCTCTGATAAAAGTGGTAGAGGGTATCTGTTCTTTATTGTGAAGTTATTCAGCCCACGATAGTCTAAGCACATTCAGAGAGTCCCGTCCTTCTTCTTTTACAAATAGGATAGGGGCTCCTACAGGAGACTATGAGCGTTTGATAAACCCTTGGCTAGATTCAAATCAATATTCTTTCATAATTCTGTAAGTTCCTCTAGCGATAGTCTATAGATTGGTCTGAAGGGTGATTGTGCTCCCTCTTGAAGTTCTATGGCACAATCATAAGGTCTATGCTCTAGGAGCATATCTACATTCTTCTTTTCAAAAACATCTTTAAAACCTTGGTATTGGTTGGGTAGCTTCACTGAATTGTCTTTCTTGGGCTCTTGAGTTGTATGGCATAGATCATATGTGTTGGTTCCTTCCTTACTGCATGTATGAAGGCTTTGACTCCAACATATGTTAGTTTCTTCTGGATATCTCGATGGGTGATTTTATTTTTTTCCCAATTAATGTCTTGATTATTTTTCTTTAACCAGGGCATTCCAATGATAACCAGATTTATTGGACTCGATATCACATTAAAACATATGTGGGAATCATGGTCACCAAGATGTACTCTTAATGGTGTGATTTCCATCGTTATATTCCTAGATGCTAGAGGTCCTCCATCTACTACTTCAACTACTACTAGTTTGTTCTTTTGAAGTACTCAAATTCCATGTTTTCTTAACCAATCCTTCATTGATGAAACATGAGGAGGCTCTTGAATCTATTAGGGCTATAAGGAAAACGGTCTTCTTAGGCATGATTAACTTGATAGGGGCAAAACATGTTTCTATGTGTGTAGCTGGAATTATGAGGCCCTTTCTTATATCATGGTCGGACTGTACGGTCTCTTTTACAACTGCACTTCCTCATTTCCCTGCTTTGCAAGGATGGCAGCGACTCTAAAGTTTGTTCTCTTGTGTAGGATAATTAAATGCAATATGTCTAGGGTTTCCACAATAGAGACATAATTTTTTATCTCTCCTTCTCTGTTTCTCTTGTGGTGTTAGATGTTGGAACCTAGTTACATCTATCTGCATAGGTTCGGGCATAGACTCATCTATAGGAGTGGGCTAGAAGGGTTTCCATTGGCAAGGTCTTCCTTCTACTTGTTTTTCTTGTTTCCTTTCAAAAAGGTGGTTATCACATTGAATAGCTTGTGTAATGTATTCATTCCTTCACACCATCTCTTAAACCCCATCTAAATTGGCTTATGAAATAATCTTCATGCCAAGTGAGATGGCATATCCATTGTCTGCATTCTGATGCATAGGTAGAGGCAGGGAAGCTACCTTGATGTAGCTTCCAAAGTTTTGTTTCTATCACTTATGTCTGCATCTCCAAATATGGTAGTGAGTTCTCAAAGAAACCCCTCATATTCCTGAAGTATTGCAATGTCCTTCTCCAAGATTGGGCCAAACCATGATAATGTTTGGCCACAGAGCAAGGTTCATAATAAACCCAACCTTAAATGCCTCATGAGGATATCTATTAGGTTGCATACAAATGTACAATTTAACTTGCTAGAGAAATCCATGAAACTTCGTGCAATCCCCATTGAACTTTTTTGGCATGCAAATCTTGGGTTCCTTCATGAAGGATGTACTAGGTTGTTGATTCACTTGAATAATCCCTTGAGTTGCTTGAAGATTCCTGATTCGTTATTGTAATTTTTGGAGGACTGTGCCTACATGCACCGGATGTCCCATCTTGACTTGTGTCTGTTGATGAGTTAGGTACTCGACTTGTTGTTGGAGACTCTAAAGTGGTGCTACAATATGTTCATAAACATTCTCCATGATGCCTGGTCTTGGATAGAAACTAGTCTTACCAAATGTCAAGGGAGCACTAGATTGTGCCTTTGACTACACTAGACAAGATTTTGGAAATACACTTCTGATTATTACAAGAACACCCATGTAGGGAAATAATACAAGAAAATGTTATTGATACAAGACATCCCACAACTGAGGATTGATAGGTATGAATAACTCGACTAGAGATGATACATGAGATCCCACAACCTAGGATCATGAGTATGAAACAAGATATCAAGATTACAAGAATTCCCTTCAGGAAGATGAACTAGATACAAGAAATAACTCGACAAGATCTTGTACTATGAGATTACAAGAGTACAAGATAGGATGTCCAAGAACTAGACTAGACAAGACTAGAACAAGGAACAATAGAGGAACTGGAACTGGAACTTGGAGAGTACTTACTTGGCGGTCACAACTCCTTGAGCTCCCAAGACTAGTACTGGCAAAACTGAGTATGTTTGTGGCCAAATCCTCATTGTATAGGTTTTCAAGGGTGTTTCGTCAAGGGCACTTACAAATTGATGATTTCATCGATTTGAAACATGATTTCTGGATGTCAAAATCAAGTAAGAAGATAGTCTATCTTAGGGTTTTGGTAGATTCGAATGCAATGGAAGCATTGGTTTCTCCAAATTCTGAACCTTTAATGAGATATAGAAGTCACATGGAATCTGAGGTTTAGGATGGTTCCCTTTATCCATGACAGAGTTATTCTTCTAACTGCTCATAGGAGTCAAGAAAATTTTGCATGTTCTTCCAATACGATGCGGATGTGCTTGGAAGGTACAACTTGAAATTTCTTGGGACTAATGGTTGCTCTTGATGTACTTCCCATGGCAGCCTCTATATTGACTTGGTTTTGCTATTGTAGGTGCGTATTTTCCTCCATTGTGACTTCTATATGTCTTTGAGGAGATCCATGTTTCTTTGAAGCTTGGCATTTCTCTCCATATATCCATTGCATCTTGGATTCAAGTTCATGGTGTGCTTGCTACAGAGTTTCATACAATCCATGTAGGGTAACATTGTTTTCTTCTAGAGCGACCATTCTTTCTTGAAGTCAGAGAGATTCAATAGTGAGTGCTATATTTCATTTTTCAAGAAGTTGATATTCTTGGCGTGATTGGTTAGCACATTGGACCATGGTGTTTAATGCATTATTTATATTAGTAGATGCAATTGTTACAATGGAGAATGCATGGGGTTAGGAAATGGGAAAGGGTTAGTAAATGTAGTGCATTATGGTGTTATGGGTGTTGGTGATGTTGGTGGAGAGGGGAAGGGGAGATTGTGCAAGTGCTGGGGATGGGGATGGTGCTATTGGTGGAGACATGTCCTTTGGGTCGGACATGAGTGTGCATGTTCTTTCTACCATAAAGATAGGTATGGTAGGTGCTTTGCTCGTTGTGTTAGTGAATAGTGAAGATGTTGCAAGTGGATAAGGAATTGATGAAAAAGATGGTGATGGGGCTGAGAGCATGGCTTCCATGAAGGCAACCCAAAATGGTGGTAAGGTGGTTACAGGCTCTTGGGGTCGATTCAAAGATGAAAATGTGGACGAATAAGTAGGCAAGGTAATAGGGACATGTGTGGGTTGGAATGTTGGGATGCCTAGAATGCCTTCGATTTGGCGGTGGGTTTCCTATGGCAAGGTGCTTAAGTGGGTGGCCTAGGGCGTGTTCAAGTGGTTATGAGGAAGTAGTGTACAATGGGTTGGCAGTGGAAGAGAACAACTATGCTTGAGAGACAGGGGTGCAAAAACTAAAGGAAGGTGTCGAGCTTGTGGCTTCAATGGTAGTTACTACCACTTTGGTATGAGGTGGGGATCGAGGTGGTTTGTGAAAAATCGTTTCTTTGGATTGAGTGGTTTCGATGACTTTGGTGTTTCTCGGGTCCGAGGTGGGGATGGGGGTTATTGAGGCGAGATGGGTGAGGTCTATAAAAATGTTTCTGTAGTAAGATCAATCATTGTTTTTGATGTTGATTCTTGAATGGTGATTGCTTCCCTTTGCGAAATACATATTTGTATATTTTTTCATGGCCTTGGCCTAGTGTCGATACACCATTGTTCATATTGAGGCCGTGGTTGCTGCATCATGGTGTGGATGGCTTCCATAACTCCACAAGTCTCTAACATGAGTTGCAAGGTCTCAATGAAATTTGGGTCCACACCTTCTTCTCTCAAAACCTGATTAATTAGTAATTGGCCCATATGGAACGAAAGTCTACCTATTTCCTGTACACTTGAGATTTTGTCATATAGCCTTTGAAAGTCTATCGCATAGGCTAGGGCACCTTTAGTTTCTTTGTATTCTTTCTCTTCTTCATCTTCCTTGTCCTCTTGTTCTTGTTCTTGTTGTTGCTCACCATGTCACTCCAATTATTGTTCGTGTTGTTGTTGATCACCTCCTTCTTCTTCTTCAAAACCTACCCCCATGTCTCAGAGGGGTTGTTTAATATCGAGATTTCCTAATTCTTCTAGACCAATTCCTCTAGGAAATTCTAAATTGGATTGTACAAGTGAGACTATGAGTTGAGGACCATCGGTGCTTCTCCTTGGTAATATGAGTGTGAATGGACATACTACCCCTTCTGGTGTTGGAGAGATATTGGGAGACAATGTATACCCTCTTGGTTGGGCACATGGAATTCACCTTCTCAATCTTTTGGATGGAGGTGCAGAGTCCTTTCTTCCTTTGAAATGTTGGACTCTGTTCCATGATAGGGCTCACTGAATAGGTATGCCGTAAGCCAAGCATGTATAAATAATATGTGTGAGAGCACAACATCCATGCAAGATGGTCTTGTGGGGCCATCTCTTGTTAGTTGTGTGAATCTGGTCAATGATCCAATGTGGGAAATTGATGGTCAAATTTTAAGTGTAAACCAAGTATAAGCTAAACCACATTTTCTTATGGGGTTGTGTGAACATGTCGTGCCTTGGAAAGGTGAAATGTTGCATACACATTCTAAGGTGGACTTCTATATTAGGGGTCATGGCTACCATATGCCTCTAGTTGCTCCTTGGGTACTTCCAAAATAGGTAATGCATCAATATCTATAATTTGTTGACTAGTTCCCATATGAGAGCTAGTGCCTGCAGCTTCGGCCATGATGACAGAGGTAGTTGATGTCAAGTGCATCTGATAGAAGAAGAGAATCACATTAGTCAGCATGCACTGACTCTAGATGATAGCTTGCTATATTCTTGCTTTCTTGTGGAAACACCTTTCTCTGTTGCTTGACCATCATACAATCTTCACATGGTTCCTATATCTTTGCAATCGATGGTAGGTGTGCAACCATACCTCTATGATGCATCTCCTTCAGTACAGGGTATATGATAAGGCGGAATTTCTCATGCCATATCTTACTTGTGCCCACACTTGTAGTGGCATTAAGAGCAAATAACTCATACAGGTTTGTTCCTCCTTATCTAGTCCCAACAAAATTGTTGTTACTATCCATAATCTTAGCTCCTATCTTACTGAAAGATACTTCCTGACCTTAATTAGTCATAGAAGCTACTTAAAGTAGATTTCATTTGATTTGTGGAACATACAACACATTTGAAAGTTTTCTAATATCCCCATTAGTATGAATGAAAGAAATTGTACCCTCGCTCTGTATAGGACATCTTGCATTGTTGCCTACCTTTACTATGATGGGTTCCTTTAGAGGCTATAAGGAACTGTAAAGGTCTTTATTGCTTATCATGTGATGGGAGGCACCATTGGCCAACACACATGAGTCATTTGTTTCTGGAGCTTCAGCCCAAGAGCATACCTCTTCTATTGTAACAAATAACTCAAGCTCTATATCTGTAGTGTTGGCAGACTCCTTGTACTTGCCACCTTTTGAAGAGACAATCGTCTATTCTGTCTTATTGATGTGATAGTCTTGAATTATTTGGTCTTTCTTCTTGCAATGGAAACACTCTCCCTTGAACTTCTTTTTGTCGCTCTTCTTTTGGTCTCCATCTTTTGAAGAGTCCGCTTTGCCTCCTTTGGCATCTATTGTGAATGTAGCATCTCCTTTGTTGCCACCACTCCTTGCATTGAGTCGTAGCTTCTCCTCCATGAACATGGCACTAAGTTCTTCAAAAGTTAGAGTTTGAGGTTTGATTTGATTATTAAGAGCACTTATCAAACCATCAAAACTTGGTAGACAAATTTGAAACAACAACTTGCTTGACTTTTGTTATGTGAGCAATAAACACCTTTGTAGTCTCCCCGTCAGCAAACCTTTTTGTTGCTAGTTGATTCTCCAAGTTCTAAATCCATGTCTGATTACAAGTTTCATATTGATTTCTCAATATGTTCCATGCTTTACAAGCCTTGGTAGTATGTTGAATGAGAGTTAGGACACTAACAATGGTACTTGTAACTAGAGCATAGAGTGCATCTACATTTCTAAGTTTCCAAGCACATAGAAGATCAGCATCAAGAACTTGGATTATTTGGATCAGGTGTTTCTAAGGGCTCATGATCAGTCCCAAGAATAGTCTCTAGAAGCTCATATGAATCAAGGATAGAAGTGATTTTAAACTTCCACATGGTTTAATTCGTACCATCAAGTTTACCTTCTATGAAGACTAGTGATCATATCCACAATCTTGGGATGATTGACATCATTGCTTCTCCTGCCTCTGTTCCACCTACTCCTATTGATGGACCACCTTGATTGCATGATGATGCATCGCTTGACATCTTCTCTCTTTCATCATTGGAACCTTTGCAACCTCTGTATTTTTTTTCTTTTGTACCACTCAAAACCTCCTCAGCTTTGATACCATGTAAGAAAATAACAACACAACAAAATAGACTAGTAGACAAAATTGAGAGAAAAATGTAGACAAAGATAGATGCAAGCTCAGAGATAGAGAACTCAAATTCTCAAATTGCCAAGAACTAATGCAACTATAACGATGATGTTTTCCACCTGTGCATTCCCAAGGTGGAGCTTAGATGGTGATCCAGTTAGAGTCTAGATGAAAGGCTTACTAGTGTGCAGTGCTATGTAAAGCTACACATGGTTCATGCTTGTATAACTTTTACAAAAGGAGTCAATATAGATAAATGTAGTCCGATGATACAAAATAGTCAGCAAAATATTCAATCCGATAATATCTGCACGACCATGAGTCCCACCGTGCCCTATGGGCCAAGGTGATAGGCCCCTCAAACACTACAAAAGGGGGGAAGCCCCGCTTTGCACTCCCCCCATTAAGGTTATATGGAGAAATCATGTGACACCAAAAGGCCTTTATTTTTGCCTTGAATGGAAACCCAATGGCCCAAAAGTTTATGGCCTACCTAACCTAATGGCTAGGCTCACAAAGATCATCTATTACCATCAACGGTCACACATAGACCTCATCTAACTTGGAAGTTAGGGTTCAACAAATGTCTTGGCTCTCAAAATGGCTTCTCCTCATAATGCGGGCCTTACAAATTAGAGCACCATGGATCACTCATGCTCATCGAGGGTGGAATATTGAGTATATCTAACATTCCCTCCCTTGGGAGGGCTTCACATAAAGGGTCCTTTGCTCCTCTATAAGGTGAGAATCAAAAGATCCCTCACAGAAACTACCATCTAAAAGCTTACAAAACTCATACATCAAACTTCTCCCTAGTAGAGCCTTCGTGAAAAGGTCTGCAATGTTCTCCTACATGGGCACATATGTCAAGCTGCTATCTCTAGCAGAGAACCTCTCCCTGATATAATGATAATGCACCTCAATGTGCTTAATGCGAGCATGGACCATAGGGTTCCTTGCAACTGCCAATGCGCTCTGACTGTCAATGAAATAGGTGGTGGCAGAAGAGTGACCAACACCCAAATCAGCCATAAGGTGTTTTAGCCACACACACTCAACAATCGCTATGAAAGATACCCTATACTGAGCCTCACAACTGGAAGTGGCCACAATAGGCTACTTCTTGCTCAACCAAGATATACATGAGCTACCAAGCATGAAGTAAAAGCCAATAGTGGACACACAAGTGTCATAGAAACCAGCCTAGTTGGAGTCAAAAAAAGCATGTAAATATGGCGGTAGTGATCCCCCCTTGGGATAAAACAATCCAAGTAGCCAAGTACCACTCAAGTAGTGAAAGATGCACTTAACCACCTGCCAATGCTTGACAAATGGTTCCTCCCATCCAAGTCCACCCATACATATACCTCTAGAGCAATGGGGTGAGTGTCATTGGGTTTTCCAAGTGTCCAACAAAGTGTCCTTCATATGGACACCTTATCAAGGATCATCACATGCCTTCTAATTTCCCAAGGTCTAAGGGATGCCTTCTAAATCAAATGAGGATTCTTCTCTCACACACACCTCAAGATGAAACTAAGAGAAGCTTCTTCCAAGACTAAGGCTCCCAAATTTTAGGATAAATCAAGCCTAAGGGCCACAACCATTCAGTCGGGAGCTCATAGGAATAAATACTCCAAGGGTTAAAACCTACGGTTCAACCCAAAGGTTCAAGCATGTGCTAGGGGTAAATCAAGGGCTAAACCAAGGCTAATATACATTATATTCTAACCTTTAGAATCCATATATTTAGCTTTTTGTACCCATGAACTATACAACATGTCACTTCTTACATTGAATGCAATAAAAAATATCCCCTAAGGGCACCACCTTTATCTAATAAAAAAGATGAGGAGTTTTCTAACTAGTGCAACCCATGGAGATTGAACTCTTGCCCCCCCCAAAGAGAGGGAAGAGACACAACCACCTAAGCTGCACTGCCGAATAACTATCATGGAATTTCTTAAAATGGTCAAGCCTTCATAATGATGGAGCCATAATGTATACTTCAGAGTCTAATGGATATGAATAGGATTATTTATTAAAAAGGAGGCCATAAGCAAGTGACAATGGACATATAAAAAAGGATGAAAGACTAATAACACTCACAATTTGCTTAAATTTAATGTCCGACCATGGTCATCACCAAAATTCAAAGTATGCCCTAGGATGGAAAGTGGGCACCTTTATAATTAAACTTGATTTCTTAAACTTATAGAAATTAATAATAAAAGAAGTGTTGGATTTAGACGTCTTCGTACACAAGAACAACATAAGGAAGAAGAAGAAGCTTGGAGGACAACACATAATGCTGAATTTATTACCACTAGAATATACAAAGATAAGTAGCTTGTTAGGGCAATAGGTGTATTCACAAGCCGGGTGAAAAAACCTCCTAAAGAGGGAAAAAAGTGCCCCAGTGATCCTAGTGTGTTCACAATCATCACTACCTAAATATATCAACAAATCCCCCTCGGGAGTGATGCGATGAACAAGGAGCTAGCACTCATGTATAAGGAAGTTCCAAGCTATGTGGAATCAATCCACAAAAGGAAGTACGCCCAAAGCTTTGTAGAAAGCTTCAAACTTATCCCTAGACTGAGCCTTCGTGAAAAGGTTTGCAATGTTCTCCTACGTGGGCACATATGCCAAGTTGATCTCTCCAATAGAGAACCTCTCCCTGACATAATGATAATGCACCTCAATGTGCTTAGTGCGAGCATCGAACACAAGGTTCCTCACAACTGCCAATGTGCTCTGACTGTCGGTGAAGATGATGGTGGCAGAAGATTGACCAACACCCAAATCATCCATAAGGCATATGAGCCACACACACTCAATAGTCACTGTGAAAGTTTCCCTATACTCAGCCTCACAACTAGAAGTGGCCACAATAGGCTGCTTCTTGCTCAGCATAGATATGCATGAGCTACCAAGCATGAAGCAAAAACCACTAGTGGACACACGAGTGTCATAGCCGCCAGCCCAATCTCAGTCAAAAAAAGCATGCAAATCTGACGGTAGTGACCCCCCCTTGTGATAAAACAACACAAGTAGTTGGGTACCACTCAAGTAGCAAAAGATGCGCTTAACCGCTTTCCAATGCTTGGCACCTGGGCAATGCATAAATCTGCTTATCTATGAGACAACAAACTGAATATCTGGTCGAGTAATTCGTAAGTAAATCAAGCATCCAACAACCTCCTAATAGAGAACTGCATCAAATGCATCTCCAACATCATGAACACTCAATCGTAAACCTATCTCCATAGGGGTGGCAATAGGTTTACAGCCACATTATTGCAGCCAAAACACTGCAATAATGTGTCAATGTATTTTATTTGACACAAAGCCATTCCACCATCAACGTGCATGAACTGAGTGCCCAAATAATGATGCAAATGCCCGAAATCAGACATCTCAAATGAGGCATGTAAATCAGCCTTGAAATTCAGGAATATGCTTCTCATGAGGACCGGTGAGAAGCATGTCATCAACATACACCACAATGATCAGAAGCAAATCATTAGCACGCTTAACATATAAGGTGCTTTCAGTTGGAATGTTCTCAAAACCATGTGCAATCAGATAGGCATTTTCATACCAAGCACGAGGTGCTTGCTTTAAACCATATAATGCCTTCTTTAACGTGCACACCTGGTTTTCATGCCCTTTCTGCACAAAGCCATGGGGCTAAAAAATATACACTTCTTCATGCAAGTCACCATTCAAAAAATGTTGTTTTAATGTCCAACTGACATACATTCCAACCATGATGAGCTTCAAGTGCACAGATGCTCCAAATAGTAGTCATACAACATGTAGGTGCAAAGGTCTCATCAAAATCGATGCCTCTTTCCTGCGCATAACCCTTTGCAACAAGCCTAGCCTTATACCTGTCAACTGTTCCATTAGGCTTACACTTCAGCTTGTATACCCACTTAGTGCGGATGGCCTTCTTGCCAGGAGACAAGTCACATAAAGACCAGGTACCATTTTTCATGATAGCAATAATGCAAAGTTTCTCTAGAAATAGTAGCTTATCTTATCCAAAGTGACGACAGCACTGATCCGATGATCCAAGTCAACCCCAGATCCAATGGAATGAAGGCACCTATTTTCCTCCCCTTTGTCCTAGATATCATATAAAGAACCAATCCTAACCATCCATTTGATAAATCCAATGGTTGTAATCAAAAGAAACTGATCTTTAGGTTGAGAGTTGATTTCTCTAGAACCAAGGGCCCAAATTCATCCAAAAAACTATATAAACCCCCCTCCAAACTCCTAGAGCAGGATTGTTAGGCATCCATAGGGCCCTTGCTAGCACATGGTTTCCTTGAAACAATCACCCTCAGTTGAGTGTGTGAGGATCCAAGGTGGGCTAGTAAGAGCATAGTTCCTATAAGCAATTTTAATTTAGACTTTCTCTCTAGGATAAGATCATAAACCCAGTTTCTCTTTCTTTGCTCACCCTCAGTGGAGTGTGTGAGTGAGTTAGAGCTGGTTTTATATGTCTTAAACTTCTTTAGAAACACATTACAATCCTAGAAAGACATAGGGTCAATGAAGTGGAACCTATCCTCTTACGTGTGACATTCGATTGAACTGTCATGGTGAGAGGGTTGTGCGGACCACTTTTGACCAGTAGAATGCTTAGCTTGACGTTTCACAACATTCATGTATATGTTTGTCATAACAATATCTTCTAATTCATGTCTCTTGTCTCTTAGTCTCTTATATGTTTTTACATGTCTCCTATCTCTTTCTATGTATGAGAAGGCTCCGCAGTATTGCATTGAACCAGTGAGGATGATCCATTAAGGTTGAGAGAATAATTTTCTATTCATTCATAAATCATGACCCATGTGCATTCGTACCACCCACAGACACCTATGCATATGTTTTAGTTTCGAAAGTGTATAAGAAGCTCCATTCTTGGAGCATTCTTCCTTTCGAGACTGATTCATGTGTGTGGTTTTAGTTTCTTTTTCTCATCATGCATTCATTCCATCCAAAAGAACCTATGAATATGAATTAAATTTGGAAAGTGTTTAAGAAGCTCCATATTTTTTGGACCATTCTTCCTTTCCAAATTGACTCATATGAATGGTTTCTTTTGTCCTTGTCATTCATGTTCATGCATTTATCTTGCGTTCATATGTTTCCCTTTCTCTAATCAAATCATGACATCTCTTCCCCCCATACCCAAATTCATCTTCACCTTCATATTTTTTATTGGATAAACCTTCCAACACTCACTAGCTTCATACACTCTGCGTGTGTCGCGACCAGACACGATCCACCTGGATTGTGATCACCTCCGCATTCGAACCCGACGTGAAACACTTCATGGCATTTGCTTCTGATCTTGTTGGGAGGTTGTGATCCATATCCTTTGTTTCATATGTTTCATCCTCATCATATCAACATCATCATTCTTGAGTGTTGCATTGGATTTCTCACAGTATCGTGCACATCTTCGTCATAAAGTAAATGCATTTGTGAGAGATCAAGAGCGTCATGCATCACTTGCTTATTCACATAAGATGGAGGAAGGATTCAAATCCCTTATTGTTGAGAAACAAGGCCAAAGAATAGTCTCTTCTATGATACTCTTCCTTGGAGTGATTTCAAAAAGGAGATGCTCAAAGAATTCTATCTTGAGGATTATAGCCAACATAATCGGGATGGATTCTTACGATGGGTCAATTCCCCAAAGCCTAGTAGCTCTATTACTCACTTACAAAATGAGTATATTATACGCGCTAAACAACTTCCTGATGAGGATAAGATAACTTTGGAACCTGATCTTGTGATCAATTTTCTTAAGCTTCTTCATCCAGATAAGTGCTATGCTATTACTGACAATTAGCAAAAAGTGCGTAAAGTAGTAAAGGTTGTAGCCCATAGACATCAAAGACAATCCATGCTTTATGAGCAAACTATTCTTCCTCAAGCTAGCCTTCCACAAACTAAGGAGCCAGTTAGAGAACAATCCTATGCTATGCTTTTTGACTCTACTCCTATTCCTCAAATGATGGAGCATAGTCGAGGTTTTAAAGTAGAGCCAAAGAAAAGTGTAGTTGAACAATCTGAAGTGGAAATTCTCACTAAACAAATGGAAAGTCTTATTGCAAAGCCTGTTTTTATTGCAAAGCCTGTTTTTAAAGATAACTTTATTGGCTTAATTAAAAGGAAGAGGTTTCCGCTTAATCTAGATACTGAGATCTCTAGATCAAGATCAAGCTATGAATGAAGCCTTAAACTTTGATGAATTTGATGAAGAGGACCTTGACGATGATGAAGTAAATGTTAATAAAAATTTCTTAGGACCTATTCAACCTGACCATGAAAGTCATGAAAACAATCCTGAAAGTCACTTTAAAAGGAAATTTTGGTCTAGAGGTACATCAGAGATGCATGTTAAAATAGGAAATGATAAGAACACTATCATTGTAAATGCATTAGTAGATTCTGGCTCTGAAATCAATGTGATTTCAAGAGAAGTCTATGATAAGCTTTGATGGCCCATAGATAAAGATTATGGATGGCGTATGAGAACTACAGATAATGGTGTAGGTACCCTGTATGGAGCTTGTGCTAGTGTGCCCATATCCATAGGAGGAATCATAGAAGAATTTCACTTTTTTATTCAAGATAACTGCTCCTATGAAGTTCTCTTACGTCAGCTCTTTATTTGCAAGAGTTGTATGGAAACTAAAGCCATGGATGATGGGTCTACCTATGCTAGAATTAAGTCTAAGGATGGAATACAATCACTTCAAGTCATGATGGTAGGAGTGAATCATCCTTGGAATGGATTGTCAATTAGGAAGAAACCTATTGTTACTCAAGGTCATGAGCATGCTTGTAGTGATTGTGCACCTTGATTCATGTTTGGAACTACATATGATCAAAATTTCAGATAGAATCCATTGTTGAGCAGGACAATAGTGGATATTGGTTTGACATCTCGCAAGCAACCAACATGTATAATAGTTTATCACTTTGTTTTCCACATTCTAGATTAGATTTTCTTCATAAGAGTCATTTGTCCAAGTCTTTTATCCAAAAAACCCAAAAATTTTATAAAACCAAAAAAATCATGGAACATGATGAGTACATTGAGCATGTGATTGAGACATCTCATTGTTTCTCTACTCTCGAGGAGTTAGAGTTATGTCTTTAGAAAAATTCTAATTCACATATTATTCTTCTTTCTTCCCTTGATGAGTATGCTCTAATCCAAGAGTATGCTCTCAATGTTGACAAGTGCTCAAAATTCAACCAAACACATTGGGTGATTTATATTTGGGATATGACCAATTCCAATTAGCAATTGATAGTCATGACATAACCACAATGAAAACTCCTTTAGGCTTAGTGCAAATGTGTACTTTACCTCAAGGAGCGAATTCAGTGGCTCATATGATGAGTGCTATGAATATGGTCTTACATGATTTTATCCCTCATATAACCATGCCATTCATTGATGATATTCCATTTAAAGGGAGTAAGGAACGTGTAAAGGACATTACTTTAGACTCATCTGGATGTCGTAAATTTGTTCTTGACCATATCTCTAATTGTGAACGGATATTTCAACTATTTGAAGAGGTAGGTCTCACATTTCCATAGAAAAATCTATTTTTGGTGTCAATGAGGTTCTTATTGTTGGACATTTATGTGGTCATTATGGTCGAAAGCCTTACCCATAAAAAGTTGATGCCATTATCAAGATTTCTGAAACATGTAACAACATGAGTGAGGTACGTAGATTTCTTGGTGCTTGCATCTTTTATGTTATTTGGATCCCACACTTTGCTCATGTTGTTGATTGTCTCTATGACTTGTTGAGGAAGAAACAAAAATTTATTTGGACTGACAAAGACACTCAAGCTATGCGTAAATTGAAGAAATTATTGCTTGAAGCTTCCATCCTTAAGCGTGTAGACTATTCTATTAACAAACCTATTATATTGACTGTTGATATTAGTCCTATTGGTATAGGTTGGGTCATAAGTCAAGATGATAGTGAAGGAAATATATATGCAATTAGGTTTGGGGCTAAAATTTTACATGAAACACAACGAAAGTATCCACATATCAAATGAGAACTATGGGGTATGGTAACAGCTTTGAAAACAGACAAAGAATATTTCATAGCAAATGTTAAAGTTGAGACTGATTGTTTGCCTCTCATTGGAATAATAGCCCATTGTTCATCTCCTGATATAGCCATGCTTAGATGGATCTCATATATTAAGTTCATAAATCGTGAGTTAGTTCATATATCAGGTAAGTCAAATTCAGTTGTTGATATGTTATCGAGAGCTAGATTTAATGATGATCTTGAAAGTGATCTAATAAAGAATGTGAACTTAATTGACTATGTTCCACATATATACGAGTATGAGAAATTTCATGAGTATGAGTACAAATATGAATGGAGAGACATAGGAAAGTATTTGAGTACACTCCAACCATTACCTAGCTGGACTACAAATAGATTCCATAACATTAGGAAACGAGCTTATACCTTTTTCCTATGTAATGGTTATCTTTGGAGACATGCTAAGGGTAAGGTTAAGAATCCACAACAATTCCTAGGAAAACAAGGTCTTCAATTGCACATAATGAGGGAAATGCATGAGACATTATGGGCGGGTCATAAAGGATTTTTTGGAACATATGAAAAAATTAAAAGTACCTATTATTGGCCTAGGATGTATGTTGACATTAGTAGCTATGTTTCTACATGTTCTACTTGTCAACTTCATTCTTCAATCAAACATAGAGATCCGTTGCATCCTATTTATCCACCCTATATTCACTACAAGTGGGTAGTAGATCTTGTAACTATGCCTAAAGGTATTGACAAAATGCGTTACATTGTACTTGCAAGAGAAGAGTTAACTAATCATGTAGAGGGATGTGCACTACGATCTAAGACCACTTACAATGTTTGCAAATTCTTGCTTGAAGATGTCATAAGTCACTTTGGGTACATAGAGAAAGTAGTTGCCGATCGTGGAGAGTTAAATGCGAGAGAAGCTAAAGAGTTCTTTGAACATCACAGTATTCGTTTGTCTCTCACTACTGCATATAATCCAGAGGCCAATGGTAAAATAGAGAGAGGGCATCCACCTATTGTGAACGCCATATCTAAAGCATGTAGCGGTGACATCAAATAATGACCTAGATTCTTACCTTTTGCACTTTGGGTAGATAGAATGATGTGCACATGTACTACTGGGTATATGCCTGCTGAACTCATGTACTGTCAAAAACCATTGTTTACAATTCAGTCTCATATTTTTGCATGGTCAAATTTGCCTTGGTCTGAAAACATGTCTATTGATGATTTTTTGAGTTTGCGCATTAAACAGTTAGAACAAGGTAAATTAAGACTTGATGATGTTGTTGAAAAGTTAAGAGAATCTACAATGAAGAACAAGCATTATTTTGATAAAACTCATCGATTGCATCCTAAGCCGATTGAAGTAGGAGATTGGGTGCTCATTTATTATAGTACATGTGACTCTCAATATGATGCATGCAAAAAGCTCACTCAACGGTGGTTTGGACCATACATTGTATCAAAAGTTAACAACAATGGTACATATGCTCTTTGTGAATTAAATGGTGTTGCACTAAAAACTTTGATTGCAAGTAAAAGGATAAAGCTATTCAAGAAACGTGATAGTGACGAGTACATTTGGATGAGGACATTGAAGAAGATGACAACAATGAGGCCGATTCATAAACAGGAGTATCCATGTTAAAATAATAATAATAATAATAATATAAAAAATAGATATATCATTAATATGTTGCTTTATTTTTTTTCAAGTTCATTCTACTTTTTTTCCATTCTTGCTTTATGCATGTTTGTTTTCAGTCTTTGCATTGCATTACATATCCACATCACTTGAGTCAAAAGGGCAAATGATGATTTTTCTACTTGTGTAAAATTGTATCTTAAGTAGTAATTTATCTACTAAGAAATCAATTATAATCCAGGATTATGGAAAGATAGGGTATGTAGACTTGGAGGTTTATTTTGGTAACATGACTTTCATATATAAACATGCATATGTATCCTATATTGAAAGCATAATTGTTGAAATCCTAGCTCCTGTTACTGCATGCTTGTATCAAGGTTTAATTTTTCTCCGTCATTAAAAAAAAGTGATCGTAACCATAAAGTCGTCGAATCATCATAAAAAAAAAAGAGAGAGCAAGCCAAAGGAAGCTAAGGAGGCATAGTAGAATAAATCATTAGCTATATAGGCAGATTTATGCATTAGTGGAGTTTAGTTAGATTTCCTTACATGTTATTAGAGAAAGAGCATATTCATATTTATGTAAGAAAGACGTTAAAATAAGCTAAAGCTGAAACATGTATTTTTGAAATCCTAAATCCTTGTTTATAATCGTATTTAAGGTAGATTGATTTATAAAAAAGGTACAAATTTTTCTTCAAGATGAGAGGAACTGATGCCTAAAACGACTCAAAACATTCACTTCCACTTCATATTCATGCTTGTTTGTTTTCTTTCTTGTTGTCAATATACATATGTTGCATAATTGTTCATGCATATTCATGTTGCCTGTTTCAATTCTTTCTTTCATGCAAATTTTGCTTCATGTCATGTTGCCTACTCATTCATCCATATAATCAATTTTTTCTTCCATGTTTCTTATGTTTCCCATCAAAGAATTTGATGCCTGGAACTTTTTGTTTTTCAGAAAGACTAGAGTGGCGCTTCTGAAGGAATCGCAGGTTTAGTGGGGGGTGAATGTCATCGAGATTTTCTCTCCTCTCTCATTCATGAAGGCCTACAGGAAACACATTCGGTGAAGGTAGCCAGAATTCCCTGAGAAGTCCAAGATGCATCAAGGATGTCAAATCCAAGGTAGCAGTCAAAGCTCGTCAAATTTTGGAATTTAGGGCAAACATTTCAATGTCTCCAAATCACAAGAAAATTCATACACTTGTAAAACCTATCAAAGGAAATCTATAGCCTAAATTTCACATGTAAATGGATTTTCTAGCACATTGATATGCCATGTGCATTTTGAAAAAATGTAATTTTTCCACTTAGACACTACAAAATCTTGTATAGGAATTTTTGTTAGCCATATGGTTTGGCATGTATAAAGATTGTTGGAGTTAGACGTCTGCGGAAGCACGCGAACAGCACAAGGAAGAAGAAGAAGCTTGGAGCACAACACACAAGACTGAATGTATTACTAGAGAATGTACAAAGATAAGTAGCCCATTAGGGCAATAGGCGTATATACAAGCCGGGGGAAAAAAACCTCCTAAAGAGGGAAAAAAGTGCCCCGGCGGTCCTAGAGTGTTCACACACATCACTACCTAAATATATCAACAAATCCCCCCTGGGAGTGATGCGGTGAACAAGGAGCTGGCACTCATGTATAAGGAAGTGCCGAGCTATGTGGAAATCACTCCACAAAAGGAAGTAAGCCCAAAGCTTTGCGGAAAGCTTCAAACTTCTCCCTAGGCAGAGCCTTCGTGAAAAGGTCTGCAATGTTCTCCTGCGTGGGCACATATGCCAAGCTGATCTCCCCAGCAGAGAACCTCTCCCTGACATAGTGATAATGCACCTCAATGTGCTTAGTGCGAGCATGGAACACAGGTTTCCTCGCAACTGCCAATGCGCTCTGACTGTCAGTGAAGATGGTGGTGGCAGAAGACTGGCCAACACCCAAATCAGCCATAAGGCGTCTGAGCCACACACACTCAACAGTCGCTGTGAAAGCTGCCCTATACTCAGCCTCACAACTGGAAGTGGCCACAGTAGGCTGCTTCTTGCTCAACCAAGATATACATGAGCTACCAAGCATGAAGCAAAAACCACTGGTGGACACACGAGTGTCATAGCAACCAGCCCAATCTGAGTCAGAAAAAGCATGCAAATCTGGCGGTAGTGATCCCCCCTTGGGATAAAACAACCCAAGTAGCCGAGTACCACTCAAGTAGCGAAAGATGCGCTTAACCGCTTTCCAATGCGTGACTCCTGGGCAATGCATAAACCTGCTCATCTGTGAGACAGCAAACTGAATATCTGGCCGAGTAATGCATAAGTAAATCAAGCATCCAACAGCCTGCTGATAGAGAACAGCATCAAATGCATCTCCAGCATCATGAATACTCAATCGTAAACCTGTCTCCATAGGAGTGGCAATAGGCTTACAGTCTTCAAGGCCAAAACGCTGCAATAATGTGTCAATATATTTCGTTTGACACAAAGCCATTCCACCATCAACTTGCATAAACTGAATGCCCAAATAGTGATGCAAATGCCCCAAATCAGACATCTCAAATGAGGCATGCAAATCAGCCTTGAAATCAGCAATATGCTTCTCAAGAGGACCAGTGAGCAGCATGTCGTCTACATAGACAACAATGATCAGAAGCACATCATTAGCACGCTTAACATATAAGGTGCTTTCAGTTGGACTGTTCTCAAAACCATGTGCAATCAGATAGGCATGTATTTTCTCATACCAAGCACGTGGTGCTTGCTTTAAACCATATAACGCCTTCTTTAACCTGCACACCTGGTTTTCATGCCCTTTCTGCACAAAGCCACGGGGCTGAAAAACATACACTTCTTCATGCAAGTCACCATTCAGAAATGCTGTTTTAATGTCCAACTGATGTACATTCCAACCATGATGGGCTGCAAGTGCACAAATGCTCCGAACAGTAGTCATACGGCATGTAGGTGCAAAGGTCTCATCAAAATCAATGCCTCTTTCCTGTGCATAACCCTTTGCAACAAGCCTAGCCTTATACCTGTCAACTGTACCATCAGGTTTACGCTTCAGCTTGTATACCCACTTAGTGCCAATGGCCTTCTTGCCAGGAGGCAAGTCACATAAAGACCATGTACCATTCTTCATTATAGCATCATATTCAGATTGCATAGCAGCCTTCCAATTTTCTGAATTTTGTGCTTCATCAAAAGAAACAGGCTCATTCTCATCACAGAGACTAGATGCAGCCATAGCATAGCAATCTGATGCAAAGGAGGTACTATGAGAGCCTGAACGAGTACGATATGACAAAGGTGCATCTAATTTGCTGTCACGCAAAGTCTGCACCAGCCATTTTGGCATAGTTTTTGCCTGTTCAATATCAGCTCTCTCATCAACAAGTGCATCATGTAAATCTGCATCAGAAATGGAATGATCTGCATCATCATATGAAACCTGCAAAGGCTGAAAAGTTGCCTCATTGGGACCAGCGCTAGCCTGTCCACCTGTAAAAAGAGGCATCAAAGTATCATACATGTCTTTGGAGCTAACAGATGTCTCCTTAGTACATGAAAGCAATGGCTGAATAGCATCTTCCACAAAGACAACATCACGGCTAACCAGAATGCGTTTAGTCTGTGGATGATACAGACGATAGCCTTTACTTTCAGAACTGTACCCAACAAAAATACATTTTACTCCCTTATCATCCAATTTTCTGCGATGTTGTTCAGGCACTAATGCATATGCCAAACAACCAAAAACACGCAGATGAGCAACAGATGGCTTGCGGTCATGCCAAGCCTCATATGGAGTGATAGACTGCAACGCTTTGGTGGGACACCTGTTCAGTACATATGCTGCACACATGACAGCTTCAAGCCAGAAACTATGTGGTAAAGCCTGACTTTTGACCATGCACCTCGCCATCTCCATGAGTGACCTGTTCTTTCGTTCAGCAACTCCATTCTGTTGAGGTGTATACGGCACTGTACACTGGTGTTTTATCCCACGTTCAGCCAGAAATGCATTAAAATCTGAAGACATATATTCCCCCCCTCGATCAGAACGGAGGGTGCCCATTTTACATGCTGACAGATTTTCAGCCAAAACCAAAAACTGTTTGAAGCACATGAACACTTCGGACTTTGCTTTGAGTGGATATACCCATGCATGCCTGGAAAAATCATCAATGAAAGTCACGAAGTAAAGGTAATTTCCAAAAGAGGGTGTCTGCATAGGACCACAGACATCACTATGTACAAGCTGCAATTTCTGCATAGCCCGAACTGAACCATCTTTTGGAAAGGAAGAACGCTGCATTTTGCCCAAAATACAGCCTTCACAAACATGTTTTCCAGGTGCCTCAAGTTTGGGCAAAGAGGACACCATTTCAGATTTCTGTAGGCGTAACAAGCTAGCAAAATTCAGATGACCAAAGTGTGCATGCCAAAGCTTTGCATCTGACATAGCCTGAGAATCATGAACTGCACATGCCGAATCATTCACAGATCTTTCATAGTCTATGAGCTTATACAGCCCATGACATAAAATGCCAGAAGCAATAATCACATCGCCATTTGAGAGATCATGGACTGTACACCTGTCATCAACGAATTTCACAACCAAGCCAATCTTGGCTAATGCAGAAACTGATAACAGGTTCTTTTTGATCCCTGGCACAAATAAAGAATCTGACAAAGTGAAAGAACTACCATCAGCAGTAGTCAGAATGATCTTACCAACTCCCATAACAGGATAAGAGGAGTTATTGGCGCATGTGACAGTATTCCCTGTAGGGGCAGGCTCGAGTGAAGAGAAGAAACTGCGCTGCGAGGTAATATGTTTGGTCGCCCCACTGTCAAAGTACCAAACATCTGAGTCTACTGCAGACATGCACTGATCATGAGAAGATGGGTCAAAACTGCAGACAGTAGTAAACGCCCATTCTTCTTCCTGCACAAGATTTGCAGACTCTGTTTTTGGTGTAGAGGCCTCTGCAACAACCATTCCAGCCTCTTTCTTCTTTGCCTCTTTAGCAGCCAGTTTTGGACAGTTCTTTATAATATGATCATTTCCTTTACAGTACTTGCAGAACAATTTCTGCTTTTCTGATTTCTTCTCATCTTTATCCTGGTTCTTCGATTGTGCAGCATTTGCAGATTTTTGCTTACTAGTAGAAGAGCTCCATTTTCCTTTGCCCTTCTAACTAGCCAGGAAAGCTTGATCTGCAACACGCATAATGGACCTGTTCTGCCTAGACTGATCTTCCTGCAACAGAACAGAGACTAATTCCTCAAATGACAAGGCATTCGGATTGCCTTTCATCATCAATCGAAGAGTAGAGGCAAAACTCTGATATGAATCAGGAAGGCCATTCAGAACGGTCTGCACAAGTGAGCTATCTGGTATAACCTCATCAGCAGAAATCAATTGTTCCTTCAGGTCTTTGATCTTTGTAAGAAAACTGTCCATCGAATCACCTTCATTCATGTGCTCACTCTCCAACTGTTTTCGGAGGTAAGCAACACGAGCCTCATTCCTAGCCTGGTACAAAGTGGTAAGTGTATCCCAAGCATCCTTTGCTGTTCTGCAAGAGCGAATGTGAGGAATAATGGCACGTTTGACAGACAAAGCTATCAATGCATGTGCCTGGGCATCTCTGCCATCCCAACGAATCTGCTCTGCAGTAGGTGCAACAGAAACAGCAGCACGAACAGGAATCTGCGGAATATCATCTTCGACACCATCTTCATCAGCTCCAACACCTGTATTTGCAGTACCTGTCGTTACAGGTGTAACAGGACGTCTTTCAACACCCTGCACAATGTTCCACAATCCTTTTGCAACCAGTACATGTCGCATCATATAAGCCCATAATGGGTAGTTGGTACCATCCAACTTATCCTCAACAGCCAACATACGGAATACATCACTGCTTTCAGCCATGGCCGGTGACTAAAATACCTTGATGCAGAAAATTGACTGTATCTCAAAAAGTTGAACAGAACTGCCCACACGAGTTCTGCTAGACCTGTAGCAGACTTCGAGACGCTTAAACTGGCGAACAGAAACTGGTATATACCTTTGGCACAAAAGGACGAAATAGCCTGCACAAGCACTGCGATAGTGCGTTCGGAGGCCGAAACGAGCTCAGATCGCGATTTCGGCACCACAAAGCGAAGCTGTTTTGATCTCGGAAACACCCTGAGTATGCTCACCAAATTTTGTGTGAATCTGAGACTGCAAACGGAGGAGTGTCGACGGCGCCCTAGAAGAAGCAACGACCTGCTCTGATACCAATTGTTGGAGTTAGACGTCTGCGGAAGCACGCGAACAGCACAAGGAAGAAGAAGAAGCTTGGAGCACAACACACAAGACTGAATGTATTACTAGAGAATGTACAAAGATAAGTAGCCCATTAGGGCAATAGGCGTATATACAAGCCGGGGGAAAAAAACCTCCTAAAGAGGGAAAAAAGTGCCCCGGCGGTCCTAGAGTGTTCACACACATCACTACCTAAATATATCAACAAAGATCATATGTTGCTACATATTTGTACAAATTTTCAAGGCTATCAGAGCTTCCTAGACACCTTAATGCCACCTTGCAAGCTTCCAAATATAGTCAAACTTGTACAAAGGAGATTCAGATGGGAGTTTTTTCTGCATATTCCTAAAGGAGACCTTTCAAAACATAGCCCTACAATTTTTCATCTTCATCAAAGGATATTTGAAGGGTCAAAGAGCACAAAATCCAGTTTTCAAGGTCATCGCATTTTCCTAGAATAAGAAAATTGAAGGCTTGAAGGGCTTCCACATGGAAAAACAATGATTGAACCATGTTCTACGGTCAAGATGAGCTCATATTCAAGGATGGAGATGCACTAAAGCATAAAGCAAGGAGGATCCACGAGTTTTTTTTCATCGGATAAGCTTTTTTTATGATTAAAGATCTATAATGCAAAGTTTCTCTAGAAATAGTAGCTTATCTTATCCAAATTGATGTCAGCACTGATCCGACGGTCCAAATCAGCCCCAAATCCAATGGTGGAGAATGAAGGCGCCTATTTTCCTCCCCTTTGCCCTAGATATCAAAAAACTAATCCTAACCATCCATTTGATAAATCCAATGGTTGTAATCAAAAGAAGCTGATCTTAGGGTTGAGAGTTGATTTCTCTAGATCCTAGGGCCCAAATTCATTCAAAAAACTATATAAACCCCCCTCCAAACTCCTAGAGTAGGAGTGTTAGGCATCCATAGGGCCCTTGCTAGCACATGGTTTCCTTGAAACAATCACCCTCAGTTGAGCGTATGAGGATCCAAGGTGGGCTAGTAAGAGCATAGTTCCTAGAAGCAATTTTAATTTAGACTTCCTCTCTAGGATATGCTCATAAACCCAGTTTCTCTTTCTTTGCTCACCCTCAATGGAGTGTGTGAGTGAGTTAGAGCTGGTTTTATATGTCTTAGACTTCTTTAGAAACACATTACGATCTTACAAAGACATAGGGTCAATGAAGTGGAACCTATCCTCTTATGTGTGACATTCAGTTGAACTGACATGGTGAGAGGGTCGTGTGGACCACCGTTGACAAGTAGAATGCTTAGATTGACGTTTCACAACATTCATGTATATGTTTTTCATAACAATATCTTCTAATTCATGTCTCTTGTCTCTTGTCTCTTAGTCTCTTGTCTCTTAGTCTCTTATATGTTTTTACATGTCTTCTATCTCTTTCTATGTGTGAGAAGGCTCCGCAGTATTGCGTTGAACTAGTGAGGATGATCCATTAAGGTTGAGAGAATAATTATTCATTCATAGATCATGACCCACGTGCATTCATACCACCCACAAACACCCATGCATATGTTTTAGTTTCGAAAGTGTATAAGAAGCTCCATTCTTGGACCATTCTTCCTTTCGAGACTGATTCATGTGTGTGGTTTTAGTTTTTTTTCTCATCATGCATTCATTCCATCCAAAAGAACTGATTCATGTGAATGGTTTTTTTTGTCCTCGTCATTCATGTTCATGCATTTATCTTGCGTTCATATGTTCCCCTTTCTCTAATCAAATCATGACATCTCTTCCCCCCATACCCAACTTCATCTTCACCTTCACATTTTTTATTACATAAATCTTCCAACACTCACTAGCTTCATACACTCTGCGTGTTCCGTGATTAGACCCGATCCACCCGGATTGCGATCACCTCCACAATGGAGATGAGCAACAGATGGCTTGCAACCATGCCAAGTCTCATATGGAGTGATAAACTGCAACACTTTAGTGGGACACCTGTTTAGTACATATGCTGCACACATTACAACCTCAAGTCAGAAACTATGTGGTAAGGCCTAGCTCTTGACCATACACCTCACCATCTCCATGAGTGATCTCTTCTTTCGTTCACACTACAACATATCAGGTGTATACCGAGGCTTCTACCGAGGAAAATGAACGGGCATGATTTTGCCCCGACGTCAGTGTAAAGGTTGGTGTAGGCGTTGAAACCAAATCATCGGTATAAGCATCGGTATAAACGTCGATACAAGCCATGGTATGCCCTTGGGCAAAATAGTCAGTATAAGCATCGGTATGTGTTTGGGGATACCGATGCTTATATTGTCACCTATACCGACGATCATATCTACAAAAAAAAATTTGGATAGAGTGTGTTGTCTCTTGCAACAACAACATTCCCATGCTGTTGTGTAGCAAAAGACAATACACTCTACCCAAGAAAAACCCGAGTACATGTGACATGTATGACACACAACAAAAACATGATTTGATAAAGCAGAACATACTGTCAAATACAAAAGACATGAGCAAAATGAATCATGAACCATGGACAAGAAAATGAGACACATTGACATGATATTTATAAACAACAACTAGAACACATGTATATGTGTGTATGCCTATGTATATACATGTGTATGTGTATATGTATTATGTGTGTATACATGTGTAAAAGCCCTAAAACCCTAAAACCCTAATCGTAAAGACTTAGACCTAAAACATGTGTATGTGTGTATTCTTGTGTATATATATTTGTATGTGAATATATATATGTGTATGTGTGTGTATGCATATGTGTACCTATGTAAAAACCCTAAAACCCTAATCTTGAAGACCTAGACCTAAAACATGTATATGTGTGTATGTGTGTATGAATGTGTATATATATGTGTGTGTGTATATCTATTATGTGTTTATATGTGTATATGTGTGTATGCATGTGTGTATATACGTAAAATCCAAAAACCCTAATCCTAAAACCCTAACCCTAAAACATGCATATGTGTGTATGTATATGTCACATGTGTGTATGTGTTTATGCATGTGTGTGTATGTATGTATGCATATGCATATGCATATGTGTATGTAATATGTATGCATGTGTGTGTATGTATCTCTATGTCTCTCTCTTTCTCTCTATCTATATCTCTCTCTTTATCTCTCTCTCTCTCTCCCGCTTTCTCTCTCTCTCTCTCTCTCTCTCTCTCTCTTTCACCTCTCTCTCTCTTTCTATCTATCTCTACTTATAATAAAGAATAAAACAATCACTTACATGGATGTAATTCTATTGATCGCTCTTGTCAAAGCCCAATCAACATTGTCTCTTGTCAAATTCCAAAGAACTGATACCAAAAAGCTCGTGCAAAACAAAAGAAAAGAGAAATTTAAAAAGAGAAGACATAGAGAAAGAGAGAGAGTGAAAGAGTATGCACATCACCTACCAAAATGTGAGAGAAAGAGAGAGAAAGAGATGTGTGTGTAGGTAGAGAGAGAGATATGTGTGTATGAGAAGAGAGAGAGAAAGAGATGTGTGTATGCATGTGTATATGTGTGCATGTGTGTATGTATTATGTGTGTATATGTGTAAAAGTCAAAAACCCTAATCCTAAAATCCTAACCCTAAAACATGCATATGTGTGTATGTGTGTATGTATATGCACATATGTGTGTATATGTGTATATGTGTGCATGCATGTGTGTATGTACGTAAAAACCAAAAATCCTAATCCTAAAAAGCTAACCCTAAAACATGCATATGTGTGTATGTGTGTATGTATGTGTATGTGTGTATGTATGTGTATGTGTGTATGCATGTGTATAAATGATCACTCAAGAAAGGTATGGTTGTATTGTATGAAGCAAAAATTAGAGGTGTTCTCTATATTTAAAAGATTCAAAGTTGAAGTTGAAAAAGAAACGGGAAGGTCTATCAAAGCCTTAAGGTCTGATGGTGGAGGAGAATACTTCTCCAAAGAATTTTCAGATTTTCTACAAGAGAACGGGATCAAAGGTAGTATACTTGTAGGTATACACCACAACAAAATGGAGTAGCTGAGAGGAAAAATAGGCAAATTGCTGAGTTTGCAAGATGCATGCTCAACGAGATGAAGGTACCATTGTACTATTGGGCTGAAGCTACCACAACTGCCATTTACTTGATGAATAGATGCACAACATTGGGAATACATCACTTGACTCCAAAGGAGGTATATTTCGATAAGAAACCTGATCTTACACACCTCAAAGTGTTTGTATGTGTTTGCTTTGTTCACATTCCACAATAAGTTAGAACAAAGATGGAACCAAGGTTAGAAAAATGCATTTTCATCGGCTACTCGATGGAGCAAAAAGGATACAAGTGTTACAACCCTAGAACAAAGGAAGTAAGAGTCTCACAAGATGTAATGAACTAAGACCATGGTATGAAGATAAAGGAAGGGAAAAGATTCTTGAAGAAGATTGTGATGATTATGCAGAAACAAATCAAAGAGAAGTCCAACAATCAAGTACAAAGGTTTCAGGTCCAGAGGCATTTACATCAAATGAAGAATGTTCAACATGGAGGGGGATTCATTCTTTGTCTCCAAACTTAGCTCATAGTAGAGCCGAAGAAGCAAGTGCTACTCCAAACAGTGAGATAGATGCAAGTGAAGAAGAATATGAAGAGGTAATCACTCCGAATGTAAAGCTGAATAGGTTAAAGAAGCAACTTTCTAAAGGCAATGAAAGAAAATCTTCAAGAACAAGGTATCCAACTCAAAGGCTGAGTTATGATAGTTTCATGGTGAAACATTTTGCGTACATGATGTAGGTTATCAAAGACAAAGAGCATGAGACATATGAAGAAGCTTGTACAGAAAAGGAATGGAGGCAACTGTTGGCACACAAAGCAACAGAGGAATCATGCACGATACGGCAACAAGGCCAGATCATTTTTCCCCATGGGTTATGTACAACTCAAGTGATTTTAATCACTACACAAACATTGTAAATCCCGTTTTTGGTAGAATAGACTCCATTTTGTGCAAGCCGAGGAGTCCTCGAGCTTGAGGAGTATTAGAAGTACCCTCGTACCAAATTTCATAATTTTGAGACTTCGTTTGAGCCCTCAAATAAGCCCTGGAACCTAATTTTTAACTAGGCCGGACACTAGGTCTGAACAGGGCCAAAGCTAGTCAAAAACTATAAAAGGAGCTAGAGAGCTCATTTTTGAGGTGAGATTGTAATTGAAACGAACTTGTAAGAGCTATTGAAAGTAATCTAAAGAACTCCATTGATTCTCTCTCTTTGTCTTGCTGTGTGTGCGCGTGTGTGTGTATGTGTGTGCATGCTTGTGTGCTTCTCACTCACGCACTTGTGCTGCCACTTGCTCGAGGTCTTCATACCATCCTCACGTCTTCCCGGATTGACATTAAAGGAGGTGCTACTCATCACTGAGCTACACCAAATTTTGGCGCCGTTGCCGGGGATCGAGCTTTGAGGACGAGCGTGTGATGGTAAGACGTAGAGTTGACGCGTTGGAGTTGTAGGTATTTTCTTCACTCTCATCGATTTTCTTTTACTTTCTTCACCATTTTCATCACCATCATCATCATCACCATCTCCCACCTCCATCTCCATCATCGCGAAAATTTCTGTTTTTTTTATCATATCACCTTCCCCACCTCATTTCCCTCATTTCACTTGTGAGAGAGAGAGAGAGCAATATTGTGTGTGTGTATTTTGCATGTTTCTTGAGTTTCATTGCAGGTTCTTGCTGTACCATCATCCCCAGCAGTGTGCGCAGGTACGACAGGCTCTGCACAGGTCCCGGGACGACGATCTCTGTCTATCGCGACAGACAGAAAATCTTAAAAATTTGTGAATGCATGATTAGCACTGTAACCTACACCTCGAGGGCACTCTAGATCTCTAGAAGTTTTTCAAAAATTTGCGTTTTTTCAGTCTATCGCGACAGACAGCGTCTATCGCGACAGACAGAATTTCGCGACAGATACCGTCTATCGCGACAGACACCGTCTATCGCGACAGACAGAATTTCACGACAGACAGCGTCTATCGCGACAGACACTGTCTATTGCGACAGACAGAATTTCGCGACAGATACCGTCTATCGCGACAGACACCGTCTATCGCGACAGACAGAGACCCGCGACAGACACCGTCTATCGCGACAGACAGAGACCCGCGACAGATACCGTCTATCGCGACAGACAGAGACCCGCGACAGACACCGTCTATCGCGACAGACAGAATTTCACGACAGATAGCGTCTATCGCGACAGACACCGTCTATCGCGACAGACAGAATTTCACGACAGATAGCGTCTATCGCGACAGACACCGTCTATCGCGACAGACAGAAATCCGCGACAGATACCGTCTATCGCGACAGACACCGTCTATCGCGACAGACATAAATCCACGATAGACACTGTCTATCGCGACAGACACCGTCTATCGTGACAGACAGAAATCCACGATAGACACTGTCTATCGCGACAGACAGCCCCCACGATAGATTGTGTCTATCGCGACAGACACCGTCTATCGCGATAGACAGACATTTTCGGCAAAAAATTAAGGAGTGAATTTTTTGGAAATTTAGGCTAAATTTTGGGCATATTTGCACTTTCATGTACTCATATACTTACGAAGGCATTAGAAAATGCATTAAAACCCCTGAAAGGTTCGGTTTGTCTAGTCAACCCCCTAAACCCTGAACGGTCATAACTTTTTCATACGAAATCCATTTTCGGAGCTCTAGAGCTTGTTGGAAAGCTCGTGACATATACTACACGCCCTCAACTGTATTTTATAAGAATAACGCGTTGATTTTCAGATAGGATCTTTGGAAGTTGACCCACAGAGGGGTAGAAACACCAAGGGAGCTCTAGAGGAAATTTCTAGCAATACATAAGGGGGAACAAAGTGTCTGAAATAAATTGTCTGTCAATTGAAAGGTCTACTTGGAGCTAATCTTGGGATTTATGCAGGCCTATTGAGAAGCAATTGAGAGTATCCAAGCAAGGGTGTTGCGCACGCTTGAGAATCAACTTCTCGAGCACTAAAGAGCAAGGTTCGGCAAGAAAGGTCGGAATATTCTCAACTCCTCTTCGTCAATTCCTAGCTTAGGCTAAGAACGATTAGAAGTAGGAGTAAGTCAGGGCGACGATAGGCCACTATCAAGTTGAAGACTACCTAAAAACTCAAGTTCAAGCTAAAAACTTAATCTCTGAACCGTCGACAACATAAAGGAAAGAACCTAACGTGGAACGATCAACCTGAAAGTACGAAGAACATTCAAGTATTCCGGACGACGTGATTTCAGACAAGACCATAAACACGATAATCAACATAAAAAGAATCAAGTGACTGGTACCAATTGATTGGCAACGAGGTTGTACTCTGAAAAAAAAAATTGGGCTAACCCGTTAGGCATATGAACCTTAGATCAGGTCGACACCTAGTAAGAGAGAGACAAAGCCTTAGGTCCTCTGAGGCTAGTGTCAATCACACTGCAAGGTCTTGGGCTCAACAGTTGAGCCACCACTCTCATTACCCTAGCTCTGAGACCAGTGAGTCGGAAATGTCTCAAGGTATGGACAGACCTACGGGAAGTTCAGGAGTGCCTTACCTGTACAGGGTAGAAGGCCCTTACAAAACACAGCTGGAGTACCTTAGGACCAACCGATTAGGTGCTAGCATCTATGAGGACGGCTTAGGAAGATCTGTGGTCCAGATTAAAAACCCTGATCAATCCATTGGACTAGAGCACCCAGCTGTCAAGTTTGAAAATGGTGCATACCTGGACAAAGAAGGAACTATATATGTAGTCACTAGTCATCCTGATAGGACAAATGACTTTGGGAATGTAATCTCAGAAGCGGACTTAGGTGACCTGGAACAAGGGAACATGGGTGCGGAACCTAGAACCCCTCGAGGTAAATCAGTTCTCACTAGGATTATCACGCCTGAGTGGGTCCCCCAAGATAACAAGTGCATAGATTTGCTTCTCAATCGAGAAACGGACGAAGCCTTTTGGAGGTATAAACCGGATCACCCAATTGATATAGGAACAATCATGATCTATGAGTTTAAGGATCCGGATAGCCCAGGCAGAGTGACCTACCTAGATCATGCTTCAGAATGGATCTTTGTGGTGACAGAAAATGATAGGCATGCCTACACTTGGAAGGGTGAATTTATTTTCCCCCAACCAAGATCAAATGTATCCTATGGTCACCCAGGGGCTGGAACTTCCCAAGCTCATGGTACGCAAAGAGATAGAAGTAGGGATAGACCAGAAGTAAGTTTCGCCAACCCCGTGGGCAGAGAAAGAACGAGAACAGAGACGAATAGGGTAGAACCTGAGATGCATAGAGCCCACAGGAACCAAAGAAATGTAGATGGATTCCCTCTGCCGAGGCCTAGAGAGCACACAAGAACTTTGAGACCCACCCAGCTAGTTAAGTCCATGAAGAACTACTTTGACGGCACAGGAGATCCCTATGATCATGTGGCGGAGTTCAAGCAAGTCTTGAGAGCTGAACAAGTGGAGGATCTGTTCACGCAGTACAATGCCTTCGGTCTAACCCTTAGGAACACAGCACTTACGTGGTTTCAGCCATTAGATGAACGCCAGTTCAGGAGCATAGACCAACTCCTAGAGGCTTTCATCGTAGAGTTCTCTAAGAGTGGCATAAGACACAATACATCCTCATTGATTCACAGCTTCAAACAGACCCCCCAAGAGACTGTCAGATTGGCCGGAAGAAGATTTAGACAATATCTTGAAAGGTGCCCTATTTCGGAGCTACCCACATCTGCTAAACAAGTAGCCTTATTTCTTGATGGATTGCTGAGTACGAAATTGAGATCCTATGTGTATCTGAAAGACCCCAGGACTATAGAAGAGTGTGTACGCATGTGCATTGACATTGAAGATAACCTAGGAGAAGAACTAGAGCTTTCCAAAATCTACAAAGATTCAGATGGTGCATCTAGTCACTCTTCCAATCCACATCAATTGAGGAACTCGCAGAGAAAGTGGCCCAGAAATTAGGAGTAACTAGCAAACAAATCCCAAGGTTTGCTCCTGTGAAAAGGTGCTATACATGCGGTGGTGACCATATGGCGAACGTCTGTCCCATTATGGCTCAACCCCAAGTAAACCCTAGTAGCCAGTACTGCACCATAGAACGGAGATACACCAACCACACCGCACAAGATTGCCCATACAACAAGCAGGCGGTTAGGCAACCCTACCCTCAGCCTTACCAACAAGGCAGATACCAGAACCAGTACCCTCCACAACCATATGGCAGGCCACAACAAAATTTCCAACCTCAATATCAAAACCAACAAAGGCCTCAGCCTGTGCTAGCACAACAACCCCCAGCCCTAGCTAATGTGATTCCGGTAAAGTATACTGCTGCAGAAGAGAACCTGAATAGAGCTATAGTCCCAGTAACACCCTTGATCTCTTAAAATGACCCAAGTGACCATAGCTTTGATTCTACCCATGTGGATAGCCCCCAGGCTTACTACATGCAATCTCCAGAACATGGCGAGTCCTACTATGGTGAAGAGCCAAACGAACCTAGTTGGGAGTCAGATTACACGAACGTCATGTATGCAAACCCCAATTCTAGGCCTCAACTTAGGCAGGTACGACCACCAATTCCTAGAGGACCATGCTACCGATGTCAAGGTGATCACTTCATTCGTGATTGTCCCTTGCCTCCGCCCACACAACCTCAGTCCGTAACTATCCAAGGCTTTTGCCAAGATTGTGGAAAAGAGCATCTCTTACGAGATTGCCCAAAGAACCCCAATAATATGCCAAAAATCACGCCCATCAATGTTATTGAGTTAGTGGTAGATTCCAGCGGAAGTGTTACTTCCACTGCACCCGTACAGGTAGTCACGAGAGCTCAAGCAGTGAAGCAAAACCAAGGGGTAGGCAAGGAAAAGAGCCCAGACACTAGCGATACTGAGAGCCAAAATAAAAAGAGAACAAGAGCTTGGAGAGATAGCCGCGAACGCATGAAAAGGCAATGGGCAAAGAAGATGAGTGAACTTGAGGAAAGTCTACGAGAAACCAAGGCTAAAATCATAGAGATCACATCTCAACCGCACTCTCACACATTCCCACCGCTACCATCCCCATCACTCTCCATCCCTCCACCCTCTAAGACACCCCACGTAACCCACCCACCACCCCAAACAGGATCAGTATTAGCTGATCCCACTTCCGAAGACATAGACATGATGCTTAAGGCATATCAGGCCAGAATCCAAGAAGGGCCAAACGTCACGGATCATGACAAGTGCTATCCTAGAGCTGACCTAGAGATAGAAAGAACCAAACTGTGCGCGAAAATGGTTGCATTGGCTCAGACTATGTTTGAAGCCGGTCGCCTTTTCAATTACTCAGGCTCGGCCAAAACGCAATTACACTTGGATGGATTCCTAGAGAAGTTAGAGAGGATAATTGCAAGATCTGACAAGGAAGAAAAAAATCAAGACAAAGAAAAAGCAAGCAAAAACATGAATCATTCCCAATCGGAAGTTTATGTGGCCAATTCCACTAAACCAGACAGTTTCCCCTCCTTAGAAAGAATAGAGAGGCTAATTGTACAGTCAGAAAAGGAACCTACCCCTCAAAGAAAGGAAAGGGCAAGAGAACGGATAAGCCAGCCTCTTCAGGAAGCCCATGTGCCTCCTCAAGAAGCTTATCTTTCCCCCCAAAAGGCAGATGAGCCTCCCTCGAAAGCTCACGTACCTCCACAGGTTGCCTACATTCCTTCTCAGGGAATGTGTGAGCCTGTTCGGAAAAGTAATAGAATAAGTAATCCTCCCCAAGAAGCTTGTGCTCCAGCCATTTGCGAGAACGAGGAGAGAGTCAACAACAGAATAAGCCCTCCTTCCCAGGTTGCTTATGCGCCCAATTCTACGGAGCCAGACACTTCTTCTTCTATGAATCGGTTTGCACCAGACTTCCTACGAGAGATTCAAGAAGACAAATGGGATAACGAAAGCGAGGTCGCCCCTCCTTTTGAACTTGTGGACGATGCACACGACCAATTCCCACAAGACATCCCATCTATTTACGGGGAGCATGAGAGTGTTCAGTCTCACGAGAGATTAGACTTTGAGTCTAATTCCATACAAGAGCTACCCCACTTCACAGGCCCATGGGAAGCAAAGTCCACATGTATGAGAGCACCCACAGTCATGGTAAGGAACGACGACTCAGTCATACCTAGGAACACAGAGGTAGTGAAGAACACTAACGTGCAGTGTAATCTCAAGTTAGAAGAGCTACTCAAGGTTAGACCTGAATTATGGAAACATGTAGCCAAACAAGTACCAGAGATAGCAAAACCTCGTTCCCAGGTAGGATCCCATAGGACAGTGCCAGAAATTCCCTTGGATAAGATAGGAGATATGTGTGAAGGTGAAGAAGGGAACACCTATCTTCCCATCACCTACCAGGAATACACCACCAAGGCGATTTTGGACTCAGGTGCAGGAGTTGCAATTGCCACCACCTCCTTATGGAAGCGTTGGGGCAAGCCAGCACTCAGGCCAACGAGGATGAAATTGCAAATGGCCGATGGTCACATAGAGAGACCCTTAGGATTGCTAGAAGGAATAACTCTCACCACTTGTGGTGTCGAGTTTGAGCATAGCTTTGCTATATGTGACTTCAGCAAAAATCATGCCTATGAGATGATTTTGGGAAGACCATTCATGCGACAGTTGCAGGTGGTACAGGATTGGGGGACCAATTCTTTGTACCTGCAGCACTTAGGTGTTACAACCAAAGTCAATCTCAAGGATTATTCTCATAGAGATGTCCCTCCTATCCAATGGAATCCCATCCATAGAGCCAAAGATGATACAGAATCGGTGCATTCCATAGGGTCTGGATCCTCATGGATGCATGAAGATACTCACTTATGGATGTGCAAGGTAGCAGTAGAAGAAGAGAAGAGAGAGAAAGCCAGAGAGGTAGGTGCAAACGAAACTCATAGACCCATTCAAGACCCAGCCTATGCACCTATAGTCTTTCTAGATGAGGAGTTTGAACCCCATGGCTGGGCGGAAATTTTAGCAACAATGGACGTAGCCATCAATGAAGAACAATGGACACCTCACTGTGATGAGGATGGCTATGACATTTCAGTCTTCTCCATAGAGCCGATCATGGGAGAGGCAATTTTAGAAGAATGCGAACCTAGCCCTGATGCAATTGAGGATGCAAGTGACTCCGATCTCGAGTCAATCATTATGGACCCACCATTTGCATCAGATGAAGAATACTTCTATGAAGTAGAATTTCAACCCCAGAGGCATGGAGAGGTTACAAATGATGTAAGATTAGCAACGCATATGACCCCTAAGGAAGAAGGAAAGAAACGAAAGAAGAGAGAAGCCTTACCAGAAGAGGAAGAATCTTTGTTTGAGGTCCCAGAAAATTTTAAGAAGTATGAGATAGATGACAGGAGAGTCATGATAAGAATGCCTAAACGAGAAGCACAATCAGGAGAGGCCTATGATAACAAAGAAACCACCAAGAAAATAGTAGTGGCCCTAGAAGAAGGAGAGGAGAGATGCACGTATATAGGCCATGACCTGACAGAAGAAGAAGAGCACGAATTGATTGCCTTGCTAAGAGAATACAGAGATGTATTCGCTTGGAGTTACAAGGATTTGAAAGGTGTTGACCCGGACATATGCTCACACACCATCCCCATGACGTCAGATGCCAAACCCTCTAAGCAAAAGCCCTATACTTATAACGATAATTATGCTGCTAAGATCAAAGAAGAGATAGATAGATTGGTTGAAGCTGGATTTATTTATGAAATTGAGCACACTGAGTGGGTATCCCCCATCGTTGTGGTGCCCAAGAAGAATGGCAAGTTGCGTGTGTGCATTAACTTGAAAAAGGTTAATGCCGCCACGATTCGAGATAACTATCCGCTTCCCATCACAGAACATCTCTTAGAAAGAGTGGCAGGCAAGGAAGTGTACAGCTTCCTTGATGGATTTTCGGGCTACAATCAAGTAGCCATAGCTCCAGAGGATCAGCATAAGACAGCCTTTGCCACAGAATGGGGCATTTTTGCTTTTAGAGTAATGCCATTTGGGCTTACCAATGCACCAGCTACCTTCCAGAGGCTGATGTGCCATGTGTTTAAGGAGTTCCTGAGGAAGAGTTTAGAAGTCTATGTTGATGATCTCTGTGCTCATTCCAATGTTAGACAAACCCATATCCCTGAACTCAGACAAATCTTTGACAAATGTAGAGAATATCAAGTCTGCTTGAACCCAGAAAAGTGCGTTTTTATGGTCAGGCAAGGCAAGATTCTCGGACACATAGTGTCAAAGAATGGCATATCTACTGACGAAGAGAAAGTGCGAGCCATAGCAGAGCTACCTAGGCCCAAGAATGTCAAGGAAGTACAAGCTTTCATGGGGCATTGTGGTTATTATCGACGATTTATACACATGTATGCTGTCATTGCAAAGCCCATGTACGGACTTCTGACAAACTTTGAGTGGACGGATGAATGTGAGAATTCCTTCCAGGAGCTTAAACGAAGATTGTGTTCAGCACCAATCTTGACCACACCAGATTGGAATAAGTCATTCCATGTTCACGTGGATGCATCCAATTATGCTATTGGATGTGTACTTGCACAACCTACTGGTGAAGGTAATATGGATCTTCCAATTGCCTATGCCAGTAGACAATTGAATGCGGCTGAACGAAATTATACCACTACTGAACGAGAAGGATTAGGCATGGTATATGCAGTTAAAAAATTTAGACACTATTTGCTTGCAAATAAGTTTAAATTTTTTACTGACCATCAGGCATTACTATATCTCGTAAATAAGCCATGCAATACAGGAAGATTAGTGAGATGGTTTCTCTTGTTAATGGAATATGATTTTGAAGTAGTGGTAAGGAAAGGTAGGACTCATTTGAGAGCTGATCATCTCTCTAGGCTCACATCGGGAGAAGCCCCACAAGGAGTATCAGATGACCTTCCTGATGCTTACTTGTTTAATTTGGAAGTTGTACCGCAGTGGGCTAAGCCATTGGTACCAGTATTGACATACGGGCCTAACCATCCTGTGGTAAACACACGGAATAGAGAGGTTGTAAAAGCCCAAAAATACCACATCATGGCAGGAAGCATGTACAAGCACACAGATCAAGGGATATTGGCTTGTTGCGTAGAAGAGGATGAGTACGCTAAATGGTTGCAATTAGCACATGTAGGTGCGTTAGAGCAACACCATTCAAAGCAACGAACGTTGCAGACTCTAAAGAGATTCGGAGTGCATTGGCCAACTATGGAAGCGGATGTCCAAAAGTTGTGCAAGGAATGCCCAATCTGTTGCACTAAACCACCTGTGGAACATGCCACTCTCTATCAAGTATCCATTGTACCAGATTGGAGTGAACCACTAGTATCATTCTTGAGGACAAACACATTCCCTCCAGACATGACTCTAGCTAGAAAAAGGAGTTTGGAACAAGAAGCCCAGGATTACTCACTCATTGGTGATAATCTATACAAGCGCGGTAAGGATGGTTACCTGAGACTGTGTGTCCATGAAAGTGAGTATCTTAAGATCTTAGAAACTGCTCACCAAGGTGTAGCAGGAGGACACTTTGGACCGGATCGGGTGATCAAGGCAATCCTATTTGCGGGCTTCTGGTGGCCTACCCTTCACATGGATGCACATACCTATGTGAAACGGTGTGATGTCTGTCAGAGGACTCAGTACCCCATACGCAAAGATGAGATGCCACTGAAACCTATGATGGGCGGACGTGCATTCTCTAAGTGGGGAATAGACTTCGTAGGTCCTATTAATCCCCCAGCCAAAGGTTCTCATGCGGAATACATCATTGTTGCAACAGATTATCTCACCAAGTGGGTAGAGGTAAAGGCTACAACAAAGAACGATGCTCAAACAACTGCTAAATTCTTGTTTGAGAATGTATTCACAAGATACGGGCTACCTATAGAGCTTGTAAGTGATAGAGGCACTCATTTCTTAAATGAAGTGATTGAAAATTTACTCCAAGAATTCTTGGTAATACACAAGAAGTCTGCCCCCTATCACCCTCAAGCTAATGGACAAGCTGAGAGCACTAATAAGATCTTATGCAATGTACTGACAAAATTAGTGAACACTAAACGCTCTGACTGGGACAAACAGCTACACCACGCTGTTTGGGCATATCGAGTTGCCTACAAAACAGTACTCCAAGCCACCCCATTTCAGATGGTATTCGGCCAAAACGCTGTGCTACCCTTGGACTTCCTAATCCCTACATTGAGAGTAGCACAAGAGCACGAATGGACGGGTCATGAGCTCTCCTCTAGGATCTTTGACCTTGAACGATTAGGAGAAACAAGACTGAGAGCCGCTGCTGGAATATATGCAGCCAAGAAGAGACAGAAGGCATATTTCGATGCCCATGTGAAGGATAAAGGCTTGAAAGCAGGAGATCTAGTCTTAGTCTATACACTAAAACAACACGCGAAGAAGCTAGAAAAGAGAGGCTACGGACCTATGATCATCAATAGGATCTCCACGAGTGGAGCAGTACAATTAGCCACGCTAGAAGGTGATCTCCTCCCAAACTATATTAGCGGTTGTAGAGTCAAGTTGTATCAGGAACCCCTCACGGAGGAAATGCTCAGCCGACTCAACACTGCTAAGAAACGCAAAGAGGAAGAAAAGCGCATTCGAGAAGAGGCTCAAGCAGAAGCTTTAGAACGCATCAGAAGGATGAAGTTACGAAGACAAGGCCGAGATCAGACCAGAACAGTTGACCATGCAGATCAAGGATATCCCATGGCCATGTGTGAAGTTGCAGGAACAAGCTCGAATAGAATAATTGATAGACGTCCTTTCATAACCATAGATATAGGACAAGGAAAGAGTGCAAGGACCGTAAGAGCCTTGATTGACTCAGGTGCTGCCACTAGCGCTGTTAAGTTGTCTTACTGTCAAGAGTTACAGTTAACTGTCCATCCTGTGGAAGCATATCTCATAGGATTGGGAGGTGTGGAAACCCCTTGCGTGGGCGAGGTGGAACTTCCCCTCTACATTCACGATGAGGCAATGACCGTTAAAGTACTAGTGTGTCAAGATGAGGATCTCACTGAACCTCTTGTCTTGGGTCAGGATTGGATCTATGACCAAGCAGTCAATCTAAACCTAAGAAGTGGACTTCTCCAGGTTTGGGTCAATCATAGTTGAGTTACAGTAGAATTAGACAATGGAGCACTCAAAGAATTAGGAAAGGCACAGACTCCTGGTCCTTCCAGGGGTACACATGAAGATGACCATGCTGTTCTTGTTCAAAACCCTGTGTTGCAGAGGAATGATATTTGCAAAAAAGGAGTCAGGGATGCAACGGAACTCCCTTCTTTTCCAAAGGCCAGAAGGAGGCAGCAACCAAAGGCGGATCACAAGCAGAAGAAGCAGAATACTACCTATGTCCGAGATCAAAAGTACCTGCGCAGCAGAATGTCCCAGAAAATAAACCAGGTGTGGGTGCGGAAAGGCGAACAACCGGTTGCACCATCGTCAACTACACGGGCAAAGCCTCTTATTAGTAACCAACAACACCACGCTAATAAGAAGTCTTGCAGAAATTCTCCTGCTAATGTGAAATCTATTTGGGTGCCCAAGAAGTCGATGAAGGCTAGCCCACAATCAAGACAAATTTGGGTGCCTAAGGCTTGCTTAAGGGCACAAGTAGTTACACCAAGGCCACAACCTATGCAGCATAACCCATCTACGAGTACAACCAATATTCCCTTGTACTCAACACTTAGGAACACACCAAGACCCATGAGCATGCATGTAATCACTTATAAATGGGTCCCTAAAAGGCCCCATTCCCAAACAGCGACACCGACACAGCTCTCTAGAGTCTCTACGAAACTGAAAGCAAAGCCCATCCACTGCATTTGGCAGTCTAAGACCTGTAATAAACCCCCCGACCCCAATTTGTAAATTCACCCCACTTACTCACGGCATTAGTCTCCTAGGAATACACAAACATTAACTACACTCACTGTCTTCGTGCACTTACTAACCACTAACTCACCATCTACCTCATGTTAATGTTGTAACGGGGACAACAACGGATTTATTCTGTCCATTACGATGTTAACACATGATTCTATATTCTCACAGAATCAGAAGGCAAGAAGAAAAATGGCAGAAGCGACAGGTTCGGGCTCACAAGTAGGGATACTTACTGCAGGAATTGATGTGGATAGTATACCCGTGGATGTGCCCCCGACGGAACGACCAGTGGAGATGCAACACCTTCAGCAACTCCTGGTGCCAGATCCACCTACAGGAATCACGGAAAGAGTTCATGCGAATTCTCATTGGTTCAATGGCATGCCCGGTCCATTAGGTGAGGCCAAGTATATCTGGGAGTCTAAATGCGAGTATGACAGATCATGGGTGCGATTCCAATTTTTCTCCAAGGAGTTCGAGACTTTACAGAACACCGAAGATCTACAGACCATATGGCAACGAGCAGGATTGGCGGAATATTTTGAAGCCCCACTACCTAAACCCGATCTCCTCCGATGTTACTATTTGGTCTCCACATTACAAGCTAATGAAGATAAGGACCAACCCGGATCATTTGTTCTCCCCTCATTGCTGGGCAACAACGAGTTGAAGAGGTTTGAACTTACTGTGGAGCTGGTAAGCGACGCTTTAAATATGCATGGCACGCATGTGCCCTCAGAAAAGGATGCTCTTGTTCCCACCAACATGAAGGACAGGAAACTAGTGAAGCTGAAAGACATGGCAGCACTCACCCCAAATGTGTCCATCCCTCTCCGAATGTGCATGCAACATTTCGCCTTCCCCGGTCAAGACCGATTCACGCAACCACACAAGAAGATCTGGTTTGCTCTCTACTTGGCGGAAGCAGGTGCGTTACCTATTAAGCTACCAGTGTGGATTATAGATCAGTTGTATGAAGCGAACAAACGGGCTTCTAGGAAATTAGTGGTGAACGGATGCTGTGCACTCACACGCATCATTTACCGATGCTTGGCATATGATGTCCCCATTGAGCGTGCCTTAACTTGGGCACAATTACAAATGTTTAAAAGGCTCAAGACATCCACACATCAGTCCAAGCGCATGAGGGGCGCGATCCCTTGCGTCCAGACATGGGAAGTCCTGACTACTCCTGAGGCATCACCATTACGAGAGGGCATTGTACCTCCCTTTACCATTAGGATACCCAGGTCGGAATCTGACACTACGACACAACCTACCCCATCGGCTCCTCCGGTTACACCTGAATTCGAATTTGCTGCCACTGGAGAGGCTGAAGGACTGGACCCCCAGGATTTCGAAGCATTCCTACAAAGCACACAATTCTCTGATGTGGAGTTTTATTCAGAGGCAGAGGAGCAGGGCACATCCTCACGAAGAAGAAGAAAGTCTACAGACGGTAGACATGTCCATTGGAGTGACGCTCAGCAAAGCCAACAACACGGACACCCGGAAGAAGAAGAAGCATATGAAGAAGAGACCACTGAAGCCCCAGCATATACAGCAGAACTCCGAAGGCTGTATCAGATTATGGAAAGAGTGCGATCGCAGCAGTTACTCACTGAACAGAGCAGCAGAGTACTTATGACTCAGTTGTTGGAAGAAGCGGGAATTGACTCAGAGTACAGGGAAGGTCTCTTATTGATGGCAGAAACATATGGAGTTGTAGAAGCTGTGCGCACTGCCATTCAGAGGCCTTCAGTTCAATATGACCCACGAAGGTTCCAGACACGACCTCGCTCAGGTAAAAATATACAAATTCCTGTTACAGTTGCAGAAGAGCCGACTACTACACCTGAAACTATCAGAACAACCTCCCAGACAGCTAGCCAACAGCACCCAGCCACCCATGAGGAGTCCACCGAACCACTACCACCTACTCCCCCACCATCACCTCCTAGAAGAGAAACAGTAGAAACCACATCGACTACTCAACCCACCGACCCCACCTTCATCTTCCGTACTCCGATCTCCAGTGCCACCCTATTCTCTACCACTGATAATCCTATCTTCGAAGACAACCCCAACACTACACAATCCGCCGAACCCCTCCTAGACCCTGCCCTAGGGCAACCATCCCCAACGCCCTCAGCCACGGGTCATCCTGACCCTAGATCCACATTCATGGGCTTCCCTGCTACCACGCAACCCTTTCAGCCCTCCTCAAATTTACGACCCCAACCCCCGATATCCCTCTCTCCATTTCTACAATCCCTCCAGGACATCTTTGCTAGGGCTTTTCAACCAGGCCCTCAACCATTCCCTGTCTTTTCAGCTCCCCACCCCACTTCACATCTATTCACCACTTCCACACACACACCACCTACCATACCAGTGTATATGGCAGGCCCCACACTAACACCCACTCCTGAAGGGATGGACATTTCACCACCCACGGCACCTCCACCCACGGTTTCACCTCCTCCCATTCCCCCTCCACCAATTTCACCCACACACACAACTTTCGTAGACACATCATTCACTTTCTCCCCTCCCCAATTCCCTTCCCATGCATCTTCCACGGTAAACACCCCCCACTCATCTATAGGTAATGCATTGGACACCATGTTGGCTTGTATATCAAATTTAAGAACAGATTACATTCAGCTCCAGCAACAAAACGCACGCCTGCAAGAGCACTCAGCGACACTACAGCTCCGCCTTGCGGTACTAGAAGAGGAGAATACTCGCCTCCACACACAGTTCCACACCCTCCAAGAAGCCCACAATATATTGGAGGTACAGCTACAGAACGTAGATCAGGAAGCAGTGCAGGTGGTAGAAGGTCACCTACGGACACAGCTGGAACGCAACTCAAAACTTCAGCGAAATATGGCACTACTTAAACGCCATCTTGCGGCTGCTCAGGAAGAGAACAGACGTCTGCAAATACAAAATCAAGAGAACCTGGAGGCAGCTATTGAGAGCACACCGGGGGCACCCATCAGCCCATCCAAGTTTCAAGCAGTGACCCCCAATAATATCAAGATTATATTGGAAGATTATGCCACGCTGCTCGAAGCACATGATAAGCTATCGGAGGAGCTAGGACAACTGAAGCAGGAACACCAACAAGGACCAACAGCTGCCCCTCCAACCACCCCCTCTGCGGCTTCACTTCTCAACGCAGAGGCCATAAAAGATCTCCAGGAACAGGTAACTGAATTGCAAACACGCCTACTACAATATGAGAGGCCATCTTCCCCTCCGGAGGCTCCCACGGACGAAGAAGTTGTGCAAATCCTGTGGAACAAACGTTTGATGAAGAATATGATCCGCAACCATTCCCAGGAGGCCAACAAACAGAAGAAGCGCAGGACACGTTCGAGGCACCACGGCCGCCATGGTTACGACAAGTGGAGGAAATAGGGACCTCGCATGAAGAGCGCACTGTAGTGCAAAATCAGGCTATGAGGGTCATAGAGGAGACTGTTTTACAATCAGATTACTTCAAGAACTTGTCATCGAGACGCCTGATTCTCTCATCGGAACTCCATTACAGGCCATATTATATTATCTTGGCTGATTATAATGCAGAAATACAAAGAGTCACGGGTCAGATTCCTACTTTTGCGACCCAATTTCAACCCGAAGACCTTCCTCCAGAGGTGCGAAAAGGCAAGATTCGTCAACCAACATGGCGGCAGAAACTTTTAGAGACTTATCCAGAAATGCTACGCACATGGAACAACGCGCCTTTGCACCTCCTGTACAACCCATGCTACGGTCCAGTCCCCCGCCGCAGGTCGTGGAAGGCATTCAATATCAAGGTACAGAACAACGCGCAATGCAAGGAATGGCTGAACTACCCGTACATCGCGCCACCACAAGGACCACCATCGGTAGCATATATGATGGGAACCATTCGCCACTGGATGCCGCGCTTGAAGCCCATGCAAGATGTAGCAGCGCAAATGATGCTTAAAATCTTAGATATGATGCAAGTAGTGCTGAAGACCTTTAGAAATGCAGCCGCACCACAGGTACGTCTTCCGGGGTTTAGCAATGGAAATTACGACTTGGTGTATGACATGAGCACCACCCCCAGTATCCGTGTGGCTTACGCTTGGCATGCGCGCATCAAATACCTCCCCGCCTGCTACAAACAGACCTTCGAAGAAATGTTCAGATCAGGTTTCTGGGAGTATCACTCGGAGATTTTCGCACCAAAGCCGACACATCTTCTTCAACTGTTTGCTTGTGAACAAGCAATGTATTCAGAGTACTACACCACCCCGCAACCAGAGACCCCCGGTGCAATAAATTGGGAGGCATTGGAAGCCGATCTAGCAAGAGGCTTAAGGATAGGAGAACATGAACTGGCCACCAATGTCATCCAATATTACATCGACCACCCGCGAGAACAAAGGTCTGTCAGGGGCGACAGACGCTAGGAAGGGGGGAGTGTTGGCACACAAAGCAACAGAGGAATCATGCACGATACGGCAACAAGGCCAGATCATTTTTCCCCATGGGTTATGTACAACTCAAGTGATTTTAATCACTACACAAACATTGTAAATCCCGTTTTTGGTAGAATAGACTCCATTTTGTGCAAGCCGAGGAGTCCTCGAGCTTGAGGAGTATTAGAAGTACCCTCGTACCAAATTTCATAATTTTGAGACTTCGTTTGAGCCCTCAAATAAGCCCTGGAACCTAATTTTTAACTAGGCCGGACACTAGGTCTGAATAGGGCCAAAGCTAGTCAAAAACTATAAAAGGAGCTAGAGAGCTCATTTTTGAGGTGAGATTGTAATTGAAACGAACTTGTAAGAGCTATTGAAAGTAATCTAAAGAACTCCATTGATTCTCTCTCTTTGTCTTGCCGTGTGTGCGCGTGTGTGTGTATGTGTGTGCATGCTTGTGTGCTTCTCACTCACGCACTTGTGCTGCCACTTGCTCGAGGTCTTCATACCATCCTCACGTCTTCCCGGATTGACATTAAAGGAGGTGCTACTCATCACTGAGCTACAGCAACCGATGAAAGAGGAGATCAAAGCTCTCAAAGATAATCACACATGGGAGCTAGTCAGATCTTGGAGAGTTGAAATATTTTTTAGGAATTGAAGTTATTTATGGAAAAAGTGGCATCTACTTGATGCAAAGGAAGTACTTGTTGGATGTTCTTTTTAGATTTGGAATGAGTGAATGCAAACCACTCACTGAACCCATGAGACAAATACAAAGATTTGCTCAAATGATGGAGAACTATCGAAAGATATAACAACATACAAAAGCATTGTAGGATCATTAATCTATGCAAACATTACAAGACCTGATTTATCTTATGTTGTTGGTGTACTTTCTCAATTTATGCAAGCCCCGACAAGGGAACATTTAAATTCAGCCAAGAGAGTGTTGAGATACATAAAGCATTCAGTTGATCATGCTTTGTTTTACAAGTTTGATGAAGAGTTGCAGGTCAAAGGCTTTAGCGATGCTGATTGGTCAAGTTTAAAGGAAGATAGGAGATCAACCTCAGGTTATGTGTTCATGATAGGAAGCAAACCTATCACATGGAGCTCAAAGAAACAACCTACTGTTGCACTTTCATCCATGGAGGATGAATACAGAGGATTAGCATTTGTCACATGTGAATCAATGTGGATTAGAAAGCTTTGGACTGAACTTGAAGTGCAAGTTGGAACCATCCCTATATACGGTGATAACATGTCAAGTATTTACTTGGCAAGCAATCCTATGCTTCATGCAAGGAGCAAGCACATAGAGGTCCACTACCATTATGTAAAGGAGAAGGTATTGAACAAAGATGTGGAGATGAAATTCATCAGAACCAAATGCAGATATGTTTACAAAGTTTTTGGATGCTTCTAAACTCAAAGGTTTCAAGGATATGATAAATTTGCAGGACATGGTTGAAGATAACTCCCAAATGAACTTGAGCGGGAGTGTTGAAGATAAATGTACAAGCTCATTTTCACATGAGCTATGCTTGGATAAATTTACCAAATATAAAGATAAAGGAAAAGAAGAGAAAAGAAAAAAAGGAAAAAAAGTCTAGTCAAAATTCATGATGAGTAAAAGATACAATATCTACCTTGTAGTAAGTGGCATGTAGTGGGCAATCAAATGAAAGTGGTGAGTTAAGAAGGAGGCAAAAACTTCTTCACATGCTCATTGGTTATAAAAGTGGAGTGGGAACATGTTCTAAACAAGGAGAGAAAGAGGCAAGAGCTGCCAATAGTCGGATCTGGTCATTTTGTCATTTTGTCTTCCCATAAACTCCTTCTAGCCGCACATCATTTTGTACATAGCTCTATTGTGAAGATCATATCTCAATATATATGTAACCATTTTTTGCATTTAAACACTTATTGGAAAGCTTATCTTGTATAATTTCTTTGTCTCGAATATCTCCTTCAAAGCTTATATATACTATGAGATATCAGTTAAAGAGTGAAGTCCAATTTTTCAGCATACCTATGTCTTAAATATTTCATTCAAAGGATTTATATTCTGTGAGATAGCTATCAGAGAGTGAAGTCTAGTTTTTTAGTATACTTATGTGTGCATGTGGTCTATTTTGGTTAGTTGAATTTCTTGACCAAAACTCATGCGAATTACTTGATTTTTAGCTTTTTGGAAAGCTATTTGTGTGTAATTTCTCTATTGCAAATATCTTCCTCAAAGGATATATATTCAGGGAGTTATCAATCCGAGAGTGAAGTTCAATTCTTCAGCATACTTATCTGGACATGTAGTTCATCTTCGTCAGTTGCATTTCCTAACCAAAACTTGTCCAAATTAAGTTATTTATAGCTTGTTAGAAATCTCTCTTTGTCTGTTTTGATTGACTAAAGGTACATGTCCATTTGAGTTTTGTATTAAGAGAAGCAAGCTATCTAAGGTGTAGCTATTAAGAGAACTCATTCTCCACAAATTGTAGCATATTCAATGTATGCAATATAACGTATAACAAACTACAACATGATTTGTATGAAAGTGAAGAAGGATTGTAGTATTTTTTGGATGCCAAGAATAAAAAACGATGACATTATGCATAACCTATACTTCTATATTACGAAATCTAAATTTTTAAACGAATCATGGAACTAGTTGTGATTCATGATATTTAATTATGATGCATTGTAGACTATGAATTCTCAAATCAATGTGTATCTAAAGTTTACAATTTTTGTCACTCATAGCTCATTGATACATTGTTTATTGATGCCAAAATCTAAATTATTGACTTAGAGGATGAAAATTGGCTAGTGTGATGAACAATCGACGGCATTCTTTGGATATTCAACATGGTCTACTCTAATGACTTGATTTCTTTGAAAAGGTTGCACACAAATTCAAGAATTAAAACATTAAAGCTTGAATGTAGAAAAATATATTGTTATTGCTTTTATTGGTGATAGTAATTAAAACATTCAAAAACACTTGTGGGGGACTTTTTTGTTTGAAGTTGGAGAGCGCTCAATGTAGCTATCCCCAACATCATGTCTTAAGCTACAAAATCCAGAGTTATGTGTTGTACAAATGAAAAACAAACACCTTTGTATAATAAATTTTAAATTTTGCACATGTGAGCCCTTAGACATCGAGCTACATCAAGCTATGCTACTTAGTTGCATGTTTTATACATGTTTGGACACTGGACAAATTTTACACATGTGAGCCCTTAACACACACTTGGACATCAAGCTACTTAGGCGCACTTCACATTGCATGGAGCTCCAAAAGGGAGACTCTTTTACCAATGGCATTTGGACATGTGTACACTCCTAATCATAGAGGAGTGGTGACATAGTAGTGAAGAGAGTGTATGTCATATGGTACATTTGCAGCCCATTTGTTCCGACCCCCCCCTCTGCCTTGTAGCAATTCCGCCTTCTAAGCATGGAATATAACCCATTAGAAAATTTGATATTTTTGTAAAATATGGAAGCTCTCCCTGCAATGCAACACAGTCCATGTCCTCTTTCATGTTGCCTTCACATAAAGTGGAGCTATCCATGTCCTCCTTCATGTTGCCTTCACATAAAGTAGAGCTATAGAAATGTGACCTCAGAGTTCCATGCTCCTATGTGAATAACTCACTAGTACAAGTATTTTGTTAACATTTCCGTGTGAAGTCCACGTCCCGTAGGACAATTGGTTGAGCTTTGGCCTCTTGAGGCGGAGGTTCAGGGTTCAAGTCCCGGGCTGGACATGTTATGGCGTAGGCCAGTTAAACTCAGTTGTAACCATGTCTCCTTCAGTTGTAATCTTGTCTAACCCCTGCTTTGTGGGATACGGGGGGTCCAGCGGGTGCTATGCCCATTCACTTGTACAGTTGCAATTTCAAAGTTAAAGTCCGAGGGAGTAGGCTTCAACTGAACCTCCATTTAAAAAAAAGAAAAATAAAACATTTCCGTGTGAAATAAATAGATTTTTGTTGGTTACTCCGATATTATGTGAAACGGGCTTTACTTGCCCACATCCAATACCCATTTTGGCACCAATTTTGAACACTTCTCACAAACCCTTCACATCCCGCATGTAACAGTCTTTTCACATTCACATATGACACATTTGGAAAAATTGAGCATAATGCATCAAATTTCACTTGAGCAAGAGAGAAAAATCTATTATGTGCACAGCACTTCAACTTTTATAACACGCCATTTTCTGAAACGTCTGCATGTATGCACGTGACATACTGTTCAACTCTAGATAGATATTTGTAAGTTTGTGCTGATGCAGTAGGTGGTCTCTACCCAATCATTCGCAACATCCATATATTAAACCAATGAATAATGCTATAAAATCGTATCTGTTCTTGATCATCAGTGAGCACTGAGCTTCATTGTTCTGTGTAAGCTTGAACCTCGGACAGAAATTAGAACTCCCAAACTCGAAGATGGGACTCGCAGTATGTCTCTTCCCCCCGCACACCCCCCCCCCCCCCCCCCCCCCTGCCCTCTCTGTGTCTCACTCACTCTGTTTTGCGGCGTATTCTTGTTTTTGTTCTCATTCTAGTGCTGAAATGAACTGTTGTTTCTTCTGCAGGAGGATTTCGACCAAGCTGCCAAAGACGCCCTTAAGCTTCCAGCCACTACTACTGATCAGGACAAGCTCATCCTGTATGGTTTGTTTAAGCAGGCAACGGTTGGTGACTGCAATACAGGTGCGTTCTTCGGCTAGATTCACATATTCCTACAATTCTCCTTTGGCAAAACAGGTCTACTAAGTAATCTGACAGCCCGATAGAGGGGTCTGAAGAAGTCCATGTGCGTACTGGCGTGTTTTCGGAAGTTACTGAATCCCTTGGTCAATATACTGCATTCAATGTTGTACACTTCTCTGAAGTCCTGGAAGAAGGTCGTTAATGTCGCTCCGATCTGCTCAACCAAATCACGTCTTTTAACTGTAATTGATGCAGTCATTTTTTTCCACTCCATAGTTGGCGGCCATGCTGAATATTGGTTATGATTTGGAAAGCCCAACGTATGCAGGTGTCGATGAGGCTATGAAAACTCCCGATTCGTATTTTGCACCTAAGAGATCACAGAATAGGATGATGGTTTTCTTTCACAGGTAGATATAGGCAGCATAACATCGTACTATCCTCTGTCTCTGTGATAGGTTCTTACCCTGTGCGTACATGGTATCATCCTGTAGAGGACCTGCAGCACTAGACTGCTTAAAGCCTAAGTAGTACTTTTTGGGTTATATGTCTAGTCCCCATCTGCATATAGGTAGTTCAGAGCACGCAAGTGAGTGTACCACTGCGGAAGTATCACATTAGTATCTCGATTCTTACAGCAGGAACTCATAGAGGAACATAGACAGTATTTAAGATGATAATATGAACTATGTGTAACATTAATTTACATCAGCCGTAGGCATACGGGAAAATGCCATTTCGTAACTAGAAGTCTCTGCTGGCGAACTTCTGAATTGCCAGGTAGGTGTCACTGGTGCATAAGGAACTGTCTTCCTCCTTGATTATGTGAATTTACTATATTTTATGCTTTATCGCTTAGGTGAGCATTTAGGAAGGCGTGGACCAAATCCAATATTTGTGATGAAATATTTGCTCCACATTGAATTTTAGAGAAGTTTTGATTTCATAATTATTAACTGCTGTTGGAATGGGCTCGTGTTATATATATATATATATATATATATATATATATATATATATATATATATATATATATATATATATATATATATATATATATATATAAGTCTCGACTCAAACCCCTTGGAATGGTACGTACCGAACGTACCGTACCGTACGTGTATGGTACTTGTTCACATGAATTTTTGTGGTTTGTTATTTGAAGCATCCCATGCATTCTTTGAAGCCATACATACAAAGATCCATAGTACATTGATGCATAGAATTGCAGAGATACGTACATAATACATAAAATACAACATGCACAACACACATCAGTAAATAAACATTACGTACATATACATATCAGTCACTTGTAAACAGATACATATTATGTCATACATACATACATAGTAGTAAACTACATACATGTCATACATACTATTGTTAACCTACGTAAATAAATATTATATCATTCATAACTACATGAATGCATAGATGCATATACACACACACATACATATATATATATATATATATATATATATATATATATATATATATATATATAGATATATATATAGATATATATATATATATATATATATATATATATATATATATATATATATATATATATATATATATATATATATATATATATATAAAACGTACTGTACCGTACCGTACGAAACCTCCTTGCCACATACTGTACACGAACCGTTCACGTACCGTACCAAACGTACCGAATCACTATAGTATATATATATATATATATATATATATATATATATATATATATATATATATATATATATATATATATATATATATATATGTATATATATATATATGTATGTATATATATTTGTGTGTGTGTATGTGTGTGTATGTGTATGTGTATGTGTATGTGCCCGTGCCCGTGCCCATGCCCGTGCCCGTGCCCGTGCCCGTGCCCGTGCCCGTGCCCGTGCCGGTGCCCCATATAACTTGGCCAATATAGGGCCAATCATGATCGTCCGGTATGTAGCTGGATCCATAGTATCTCCTGACTTATGAATGGGCACTATGGTGTGCTCAGTCCATGAGTCAGGGAACCCTTCAACCAGTGCACGGTTGAAGAGGTGGGCAATGAGCGGTGCAAGGGTCTTGCCTCCGTAGATGAGGTGCTCAGCCTGTAAACCGAAAAGGTCATGGGCCCTGCCATGTTGTAGATGGGCAATAGCGCGTCCCACCATAGTGGGTGTGAAGAAGTCAGAGGTTGTAGGACGTGAGCTCTGTGGTCTGGGAATGGGGGGCTGGTCTAGGATCTCGTATAGGCTCTGTGCATAGCTATGCCAAGTGCTCTGGTCTCGGATGGGTGTCTGCTATCTCCTCTCTCTCAAATGTCGCCATGCCACTGCACTGTCTCGACTCATGAGTAAATGATAAATATCCCAGTACTGTCTCTCCTCCCAATCTCGCTGTTTGCGGCGAGTAAGGCTCTGCATGCGACGCTGTGCTTGTGTGTGTGTTTAATATCCCCTCTATGCTCCAAAATGCGTAGGTGCTTCCGTAGCTCGCGACAATCTGCATCATACCAGTGGATCGAGGGAGAGTAGGCGGGTGTGTAAATTGTGTGCATAAACGTGTGAGAGCTCGTGTGTGAAGTGTATCGTGATGTGTGTCTCAGTGGGTGAGGGAGGGTCTAATGGAATAGGAGATGAGAGTGTGAATGTGATAAATGTATGGTCAGCACCAAGTGGGCGTCGTCCAATAGTAAGTGAGGTGATGAGTGAAGCACCAGAGATGGTACCCAAAATGTAGTCGACTATGCTCTCACCTCCCCCATGGGGGAAGCAAGTAAGTCCGCCCGAACCTGGCCAACGATGCATCCCGTTATATATAACGAGCTGATGTCGGCTGCCTAGCTCAAGCAGATGTCTTCCATACCCTGTGGTGTCCTGACCCATATCTGTCGATACTCTACTGGTGCTCATCTCCTCTGGGTCTCTGGCCCTCATGAGATGTGGATGATCCATGTCATATGCATCGCACTGATGTGACTGAGTGCGTCCATTGAAGTCCCCCATAAGGAAGACTTCACCTAGTGTGCTGTAATGTAGTATCTCATCTGAAAGTGCTGTGTATGGTGAGTCTCTGTCTTGGATTGGTCCCCCAAGATCCTGTCCTGCGTATCGAGATTCGCCGGGAGGGAAGTAGCATATAGCAATGTAAATCCAGCTCCCCTGTGCTATCTCCATGCGAACCCACATATATC
>CM035432.1:64251138-64373638 GCA_020310875.1 Ceratopteris richardii | reverse complement strand
GTGCATTGATGGATGTGGTATGGAACACAACTTAATCTTTATATTTCACTCATGGATGTGCTATGCTTATGTTCCAGTCAATATCTTTCCCACTGCTTCCTCCAGAGGCGTTATCACATATTTTCAAGATCAATTGATGACATTTATGGCAAAAAGAGAGTTCGTTGGTATCTGTTAATGAGAGAGAGATGCTTTTGCAGAGCTTGTTAAGGATGACAGGAAATATACAAAATTTTTCCTTATTTTTCTGTCTATGTCTGATGTACAGAAGCCCACATACTATCTGATCGTTTTAAGAAGGTAAACTCTAAACTGTATTGATATGGAGAAAGGTCCGAAGCAAAATGGGGGAGAATTGCAAAGGAAGGTACAATCCTTTCATACCTTGGGTGGGGGATTGATTCATGTTTCATTTTATTATTGTGAAAACCGAAGATTTCCGAGTGTTTTAAAGGAATGGAGCTACTTGATTTATAGATTGTATTTTAGAGAAGGGGGCAGAAACTCATAAGGGAAAGATTCTTGGGGTTGGATCCATAAGTCACCACATTCCTGTTTGTGTATATTGTACGCAGGGATGCACCACCAATAGAATAGCTTGCCCAGCTTTCCCACCAAGAGCCTTATTGTGATAAGAGCTTCTCTTGATAAAGAAATATCCTTGGGGCTTTTCAAATCTTGTAGCTTTTGGGCACGTGTACAAGAAAATACCTAGGTCATCACGCTAACTTTTGCATCTTTCACACTATGAGGGGCCATAATTCAAGTGGTATCAAAGCATGAAGAGAGTCTTCAACTTTCTACACATAATGTGACTTATCATTCTCTTCAAACTTGATAGATTGGTACATGTAGGCTTTCTCCATGATCTCTCCATTTAGGAAAGCACTATTGACATCAAGTTGATGCATGGATCATCTCCTTATTGTGGCAATTAGTGTCCTTATTGTTTCATATTTTGCGATGGGGTTGAAAGCCTCCTCTTAGTCTACGCCATGTGTATGTGTGAGTCCGTTCACAACTGATTTACCTTTACGTTTAACAATTAAACCATTTGATTTTCTTAGTTTTATCGACCCACTTATTTGATATTGCCTTCATTCCTTCTTCTTTTGCATGTACGATTGCCCTCTAGAGCTTTGATCTCATACTCCATTGCCCTTTTGCCATTTCTTGCAAACCCTAGCTTCTTCAAAGCTTCTAGATAATTTCTTTGATAACCTATGCCATGAATGCATATATTAGAGAAAAAATGTTATTTAAAGATGTGTATGTTCAATATTTGAATACAAAAGAGGAGGTTGTAGATATGTTCACCAAATTCTTAAGTGCAAACAAGCCTGTAGAATTTAAGGACAATATATCTATGAAGGATCTAGGTTGAAGGTCAAAGAAGCTTGAGCTTGAGGTGAGTGTTGAGTAATTAAGGTTCACTCACAACAATAAGGTAAGTTTTTAAGTATTAAATTGAAGGTATAAAGGTTCCAAAGAGTAAAAAAGTCGGGACCTTATCCAAATTGGGAAGTTGAAGCATCAAAATATCAGGGTAGATAGAAGGCCAAGCAACAAGCAACATGAAGAGTCACCTTGGAAGGTGAAGAGCCACTTGAGGTGTACGTCGTGGGTAAATCAACCTATAAGGACCAATCTACTCATCCTCAAGTAGAGGAGGACAAGAGAGAGCAACCCCATGTTGTAAAGGGGTCATACATATTTCGAGATTACCCCCAAGGCTCCATTTCTTCTTCATAGTCTCTCTAGATTAGGTTCTTTCTAAGATAGTCTCTTTTCTTGAAGTTATTTCATGTACTTATGACATCCAATTTTTGTGGTCTTACATTTCTTAGAAAGCTAATCAAGTCTAATTTCTTCAGCCAAACTTTCATCTTCATTGACTACGTGAATCAAGCAATATAGACAACTCTGTGTCTTTGTGTCAAGTTTGTTCGTTGTGTATAACAAGTAGCTTGACTTGCAAATACTATTCGGTATAGCTAACAATGTCCAAATTGAGCATGCTATAGAGTTTAAAGAACTTTGCATTCTAGGTTAAGTACATAAAAAAAAATAGATCCTAGGAGGGTCCATGCACTTTTATTGTATATTGGAAGCGTACAAATCCTCCATTAAAAACATACATTCTAAGGACTTTCGATATGCTCTTTGTATCTGATTGTTGTTGATCTTTGAAATTCTTTTTTGAGATGCCTCTAGAAAGAGGGGAATCAAGTTGTGGGAATAATAAACATGTTAATTATTATGTCTCTTTTAACTACACTCACTTAGCATTCTCTCTACATTCTCAACTCTTCTTATTCTTAATAAGAAACCAATCTTATATATATTGTTGCGAAAGGAAATCCATGTAAATTCCAAAAGCCTAGAAATCTTTACCTCTTCTAACACCTTATGGCCTTGAGTTAGGATCCAATATAACATGGATTGATTGAGGGACATCACATTGGCCTCTTTATGGTTAGCACTTGACCTGGTGTCCATGTAAAACATTCAATAAACTCTAAAATTTGTTGTTTACCAATAGTGTAAGGTATAATTTCTTAAAATTTTAAGAGCCCAATTCTTTGAATGTTTCCTTGTGAAACCTTGTTCTTGGCAAGCCAACCAAGGGTGATGGTTATAATGCAAAGTGGGGATAGATGGTTTTTCACAAATAATTATTGATAATTTTCCATTGATATTGATTTTATTAGTAGCATTAACTGTTAATGTGAAGAACATCTTCACAAATCCTCTTCATTAGCTCATGTTCTAGAGAGATTGGAGGGTAAGTTCCCAATTTACTTAGTTGTATGCCTTGTGAAGTTCTACTATAATAGTCATAGAGTGATGATTGGCTCTTGTTTGATTCCTTCTATAATTAATGATTGCTTCCAAGATAAGCTTACCTTTGATTAAAACTTTATGTTATTTTCTTAGGCACTTATGAAGCAAGTGCAAAAGTTTATTTGCCAAGGTGTTTGTGATGAACTTTTAGCTCATTTGTAATCTTGTGATTGTTCATTTTGATTCTTCTCATCTTTCTTGTGAATCGTGTCGATGATACTTTCATTTGATGCATTTTGGCATGGGCTTGAATATGCATGTATTTCTTTGTAGATAACTGTTATTGGCGAGTGCAACACATCTTTCAATAGCTCATTTGTAATCTTGCGATTGTTCATTCTGATTCTTCTCATCTTTCTTGTGAATCGTGTCGATGATACTTTCATTTGATGCATTTTGGCATGGGCTTGAATATGCATGTATTTCTTTGTAGATAACTGTTATTGGCGAGTGCAACACATCTTTCAATATTTCAAAGAAATGTATGTGTGAGACTCCAAATTTTGAGTGTTTTTTTTATTGATTGAGGTAATGAGAAGTATCCTCCACCCTTTTAAGAACGCAAGGATTTTGAGCCATCTTTCGTTTCTCATGCTTTAGGAGTATTGAGGGGTAAAGAAAATGTTTTTGAAATGGTTGACAAGAAGATCTTGATTTTCTTTTTTCATATGAAACTCTACCCTATCTTTGCTAAATATTATGGGCATCAAGTCTTTGCATTGTGTAACCTTTCAAAGTTTGCAAATCTTCTTAGAGGTTCTATCAAATTTTCTTGCCTACCATTATTGAGAGAAAAGTATAAGGTGTCGATATTTGAGTTTCTCTTGATATCTCCTAGCTTCTCTAAATTTCCTGGCTTGCCATCGAAAGGTCTACCTTACCATTGTCAACTTCACTTTCCAAGTGGATTAACTATTCATATTTTTCCTCTCATCTTTCTTTTTGGTTCCTAGCTATCCCCTTCCTTGCTTTGAGAAGGATCTCATCCATTTCAAAAATGAAACTATAGTTTGAAGCATTGATTTTAAAGGCCTTTTTCCAAGCGTATTCCACCTCATTGCATATTCACATAATTATGAAGGGAGAGTATAGGTGGAAGCATGAAGCTTGTGTCCTTAGAACAAAGGGGGATCTAAACTTTGGTCTTGGTGGGATAATGGTTTGAAAGGGTTATGCTTTTGCACATCCCATGTTTTTGAATTTGATTGATAAATTTTTTGATGTAAAGAATCTATCCAACCCAAAATTATCCTTTTACAAGTTGGACCAAGAGAGAGCCTAGGTTTATACACATTAAATACATCTAGATGGAGTCTTATGAATTCTTGTTATTATGTTTTAATTCCATACATGGGTTTATGTTGGCATACAAGTCATAAGAAGAGCATACAGGCACAAGGGAGCAGTCATGCACAATACGGCAACAAGGCCCAATCATTTTTTTCCATAAAGTATTTCCAATTCAAGTGATTTTCATCACTACACACACATTGTAAATCCCGTTTTTGGTAGAATAGACTCCTTTTTGTTCAAGCCGAGGAGTCCTCGAGCTTGAGGAGTGTTAGAATTAGCAACATATCAATTTTCATAATTTTTAGATTCCGTTTGAGCCCTCAAATAAGCTCTAGAACCTAATTTTTAACTAGGCCGGACACTAGGTCTAGACAAGGCCAAAGCTAGTCAGAAAAACTATAAAAAGAGCTAGAGAGCTCATTTTTGAGGTTAGATTGTTTGTGAATTAAGCTTATGTAAGAGACTTTTTGACTAATGCAAAGAACTCCATTGTTCCTCTCATTGTTCTTGCGTTGTGTGCACGTGTGTGTGTATGTGTGTGCATGTTTGTGTGCTTCTCACTCATACACTTGTGCCATCACTTGCTCATAGTCTTCATACTAGTCCTCACGTCTCCACGGATTGACAATTATGAGGTGGATCTTCTCACGTTGATACTCACCATTGTGCTAGAGTGACACCAAATTTGGTGCCGTTGTCGAGGAGAGAGCTTCGAGGATGAGCGTGTGATGGTAAGACGTAGAGTTGAGGCATTGGAGTCATAGGTAATATCCTTTCTTTTCCTTATTTTTCTTCATTTTTTCTTGTTTTTGCATCACCATCATCACCATCATCATCCCCACCATCTCCCACCTCCATCTCCATCTTCACAAAAATTTCAGTTTTTGAATCATATTCCACTCCCCACCTCATTTCCCTCATTTCACTTGTGAGAGAGAGCGAGAGAGAGCTTGCATGCTATGAGTTTTTGTGTGTTTTTTGAGCTTTTACTGTAGGTTCTAGCTTTACCACCATCTCCAGTAGCTTGCGCAGGTACGACAGACTCTGCACAGGTCTCGGGACGACGACCTCTGTCTATCGCGATAGACAAAAAAACTAAATATTTTTTGAATGCATGTTTGGCACGATGACCTACACCATGAGAGCACTCCAAATCACTAAAAAATTCTAAAAAAATTGCGTTTTTTCAGTCTATCGTGACAGACAACACCCCATGATAGATCCCGTCTATCGCGAGAGACACCGTCTATCGTGACAGACACCGCCTATTGCGACAGACAGCACCCCACGATAGACCCCGTCTATCACGACAGACACCGTCTATCGCGATAGACACCGTCTATCGCGACAGACAACACCCCACGATAGACCTCGTCTATCGCAACAGACACCGTCTATCGCAACAGACAGGACCCCGCAACAAACACCGTCTATCACGATAGACACCGTTTATTGCGACAGACATGGCTCACGACAGACGACATTAAACTAAGTGGACAAAGAACATCAAGTACGACACACTTAAGTGTTCCTAACGACGCTTAATTAAAGACAAGAAAACACATACAAAGGAACTCAAAAGGAACAAGTGATTGGTATCAAAGAATCAGCAACGTACAAAGGGCATATGAACCTGAGATCGGGAAGACACCTAGGGAGAGATCGTCAAAGTGTTAGATCATCCGAGGCTAGCGTCAACCATACAACCAGATCTTCGGCCCAAGAATTGAGTGAATACCCCTACGCTCTAGACTCAGAAACTAGTGACTCTGAGATGTCTTATGATGGAGAATGTTAATCTCCAAAAGAACAACTTACTCTTGTGATTAGAGCACCTCTATACCAAGAGTAAGTCAAACACTTCACTAATTTAGAGGATCAATTGCTAACTTATCAGAAATTAACAAATCTGTGAAGAAGGTGATACACAGAAAAGTCTGCTGCACTATTTCTCAACATTGACCTATCAAATCTGTAAAGTTTTTGATGAAACTTTGTACGAAGTATCTCCTAGAGATTGCGCAACTATTCCAAGTTGAATCACTTCAAAAGATTAAGTATAACTTGAGAAATTGATTTCACAAGTTATCTATGTCAGAAACTGTTACTCAGAACAGTCGACTTTACACCTGTAACTTTTAAGCCTTGGTTCTCCTTGAATAGAACCCGTTTTACAAAATGCTTCTAGACATAAGTAGCTTATCTTCCAACTTAAAGATTAAGCCCTCACTCATGCAAAACTTTACACTGTGCTAGGAGAAATGACCAAAACATTGACTTCGAAATATGCGCCTGTTTTAGGAACTAGTGAACATGCTTCACATATGAATGTTCCTACACTTAATTCACTCAGCCTGATTACAATTGGAAGCTGAAACTTTGCACAGAGGTCAAGCAACTCTCAACTTAGACTTGTACAAAAGCATTTCACAATTGATCTACTGTAGAAGGAGAACACGCAGAAACATCGGGCGCAAAACTTTTCATTTACTCAGAGAAAATACAACTGAGTGATAAGAGCTAACTCAAAATCACTTTCCTCTATCTCATGACTTCTATCTCCCTCATTCTTGACATCTAACTAATGTCACATAAGCTCTCATACATGCCCCGACTTTTCTCAAAGGTATTTATAGATAATTTGTACATAATTCTTACTGAACAAAAAGATCTAAGTCATCTATGACTATGCTAATGTACATATGTGTACACTTCTCTTGTCCTCTGATTGTGATCTTCTTCCACACTTTAGGAATTGATTCTTCCTTCATCATTTGATCTTCCAAGCCTTCAATTGGTGATTGGTATGCACCAACAGCTCCCCCTCAATCATCAATTGAGGTCTTCTCTGTCTTCTTGATACTTGCCATGTCTTTGAACCTTTGTAACTTAGATCCATCCAAACTCTTTGTCATCATATCTGCCACCTGTTCTTTTGTTGGAGTGTACATCACTTCAATCTCTTTATCTAGTACCTTTTCCCTCAAGAAATGATACTGTATCTCTATATGCTTAGTCCTGGCATGAAAAACAGGGTTAGCTGCCAAATACAAAGAACTCATATTGTCTCCAAAAATTATTGGAGTACTATGATCAAACTCAAAACTCTTCATCAAGGTCTTCAACCATATCACTTCTTTTGCAGCTTCTACCATTCCCTTATACTCAGCTTCTGTGGATGATAAGGCAACTGTGTGTTGCTTCTTTGAACACCAAGACACTAACTTGTCTCCAACATAACATAGATATCCATGAGTAGACCTTCTATCATCTGAGTCACCTGCCCAATCTGCATCACTAAACACTTTGATTCTTGTGTCAGAAGTGAAACCATAATACAAACCTTCACTTAGGGTTCCCTTGATATATCTGAGTACCCTTTGGGCTGCAATCCAATGAGTCTTCTTTGGACAATGCATGAATTGTGACAACACACCTACTGCATATGATAGATCTGGCCTTGTCAAGGTAGCATAGATTAAACTACCTACCAAACTCTGATATTTCTTCATATCATTGAACTCTTCACCTCCATACCTGCTTAATTTATGATTTACCTCCAATGGTGTAGTTGAGGTCCTGCAATCTTCCATGTTAAACTTGACTAGAAGATTCTTCAAGTATCTCTCTTGTGAAATATATACTCCATGTTGAGTATACACAATCTGCATTCCTAGAAAATAAGATAAGTTTCCCAAGTCACTTATCTTAAACTCCTTCTCTATTTGCTTCTTGAGTTCATTGATTCCTTGAGCATCTGTTCCTGTAACAATAATATCATCAACATAAATGCACATGTAAATGTATCCATTTTCACTTGCCTTCACTAGCAAGCTACTATCTGCCTTTGATGCTTGAAAACCACATTCATTCAAGAACTTGACCAATCTATAATTCCAAGCTCTTGGGGCTTGCTTCAACCCATATAAAGCTCTTTTGAGCTTACACACATAATCTGATCCAATTGACTCCATGAAGCCTTCTGGTTGCTCCATATATACTTCATCTGCAATGTAACCATTAAGAAATGCATTCTTCACATCCAATTGTGATAATTTCCATCCCTTGCAAGTAGCAATAGCAATCAATGTCCTAATTGTAGACATCTTAGCAACAGGACTAAAGGTTTCATCATAATCTACCCCATAAGTTTGGGCATAACCTTTAACCACTAGTCTAGCCTTATATCTAGACACCTTACCATCTGCAAACCTCTTTGTTTTGTATACCCACTTGCATCCAATGACTTTCTGATTCTTTGGTCTTGGTACTAGTTCCCAAGTTTCATTTTCAAGTAGAGCATCATACTCTTCTTGCATTGCCTTCTCCCAATTCTGTTTACCTTTGGCTTCTTCATAAGTAGTTGGATCTTCTTCTGTTTTCACAATGTAGGCATAATCTTTTGTTGTTAGGAAAGATGTATCATAACTATACCTTATAGGCTCTTTCCTTTCTCTTGTAGATCTCCTGATTTCTGCACTTCTTGAAGTTTCAGCTTCATTTGATTCTGGATCAAATCTTGGCCCTTCTTCTTCATGATCCTGCACTCTACATCTAGAATCAACTTCATCAACAATTTCTTCACATACTTTTACCTTTGCCTTTCCTTTCCTTTGTATTTCTTCAACACCTGCATACTCATTTGGTGATCCTGTATACCACATGTTTTGCTCATCAAATGTTACATCTTTAGTAACAAGAAATTGCTTTGTGGATGGACTCCACAATCTGTAACCCATCTGTCTATCATCATATCCAATAAACACATACTTCTCTGCTTTTGGTTCTAGCTTATGTCTTAATTGTGAAGGAACATAAGCATATGCAATACATCCAAATACTTTGCAATGATCAAGACTAGGCTTCTTACCCCACCATGCTTCATAAGGGGTTCCTCCATCCAAAGCTTTGCAAGGCAACCTATTCACAAGGTATGTTGCAGTGTTAATGGCTTCTGCCCATAAGTAATTTGGACAATTCTTTTCCTTCATCATGGCTCTTGCAAACTCTACAAGAGTCCTATTCCTCCTTTCTGCTACTCCATTTTGTTGAGGGGAGTACCTGCAAGTCACTTCTCTTTTGATACCTGCATTCCACAAATAATCATCAAACTCTTTTGAGAAATACTCTCCCCCTCCATCTGATCTTAACCTCTTGAGCTTTTGTCCTGTGATCCTTTCTGCATAAGCATGGAAATGTTTGAATGTCTTGAAGACTTCTGATTTGTCCTTGATTACATACAAAGTAATCCACCTGGTTGCATCATCAACAAACAACACATAATATCTGGATCCATTTATGCTATAGTCCCTTGAGGGACCCCATACATCTGTATGAACCAATTCAAGCATATTTGAATACTTGTACCCTGATTTGTTATAAGAACTCTTATGTGCTTTACCTAATTGACAAGCTTCACACTTGTACACCATATGTTGCCCTTCAATGTTTGGCAATCCAAGCACCACCTGATTCTTTGACATCTCCTTTATAGCTCTCTCATTGAAATGACCTAGCCTCTTATGCCATAGGTCTAATTCAGACACCTTTTGACCTCCATAGGTAAACAATGCATGTCCCACATTACCTTGGACTTTGAGAGTAAACAATCTTCCTTCCTTTTTACCTGCAATTATGTTTCTATATCCCTGATTTGGATCTTGTACATAAACACCATCATTTGTGAATCTTACCTCATATCCTTTCTCCACAATTTGCCCTACACTTATCAAATTTTTAGGAATAGTAGGGACATAAAGTACCTTGCTCAGAAGTGTACTTCCACTCTTTGTCTTCACTGATCTAATGCTCTCCACTTTATGTTTGGTATTGTCACCTGTTTGAACTGTATGTCCATTTACCCTTGCTTCCATATCAGTCATCAAGGATAGATTCCCACTCAGATGGTTGCTGCACCCTGAGTCAATATAAAACACTCTTTGATCTTCTCCCATTGATTCATGAGTTGCATTCAAGATAAGAGTCATGTCATCCTTCTGATCTGATGCATAATTGTAATAATTATTGTTGTAGGACTGAGATTGGAAGTTTCTTCCACCTCCTCTTCCATATGATGTCCTACCACCTCTTCCTCTGAAATTGCCTCTTTGGTTTCTGCCTCCTCTACCTCTTTGACTATAATTCTGATTGTTGTATCCTCCACTTTGATTATTATACCAACAATCATGTGCCAAATGATTTGTTCTGCCACAAATCCAACAAGCTTTAGCATTATCTTTGTTCTTACCTCCTCTTCCTTTACCTCTGAAATTTGTCTTCCCTTTTGTGAAGTTAGCTTGATTTGAATTCCCTTCATCATCATTTGATTGCTTTCCTTTGCCATTCTTTTTCTTGTCTTTGGAGTACATAACTTGACTTGTACTTCTTTCATTGTCTCCTTTAAGATCCTGCTCAAAGGTTAGCATGTGTCCTAGCAATTGATTAAGGTCAGGAGTAAAGTGATCAAGTGACAACTCTATGGACAAGATAAAAGGCTTCCACTTCTCATCACCTCTTAGACCTGTAAGTATTTGTCTTACCAACTTTTCTTCTTCAATATCTTCATCCACTGCTCCCAAGCTATCTGCAATATCTTTCATCCTTGCCACATAATCTGAAATTGATTGTGAGCTCTTCTTCTTGAAGGTTGTGAACTCAACCCATAGTGAGGACTTCCTTGACTTAGTTGTATTTTGGAAATGCTCTTCCAAGGCATTCCAAACATCTGTGGCACTTTCCAAACCTCTGATGTGAGGTAGAAGATAATCATTTACAGCCATGTAGATGATACTCCTTGCTTGAGCATCCTTTCTCATCCAAGTCTTCAACATTGCAAGTTCTTCCCTAGTAGGAATACTTGGATCTGCAAATTCTGGTTTTTCTTCATCTCCTGTAATAAATGATATAAGATCTTTGCTCATGAGGTGTGCTTCCATCCTCATGGACCATGCTGGATAGTTCTCCCTATCTAGCTTATCAATCTGCAAGCTTTCTCCCATCTTGTATCCACCTGTGTATTGAAACTTCAAGCTTTACAAACAATGTATGTACCTTTACTTCGAATTGAACTCCTTTTGCCTTTCTTGATGTCAATTTGTCTTCTCCCCAAGCTTTGATTCCAAGCTTTCACTTCTTGATCCTTCAAGTGTTGAATCTCTTGAATCTGCAGCAGTCGGGATCCTCCTTTTCTTGAAATTGATGTCTCCTGCTCTGATACCACTGATGGAGAATGTTAATCTCCAAAAGAACAACTTACTCTTGTGATTAGAGCACCTCTATACCAAGAGTAAGTCAAACACTTCACTAATTTAGAGGATCAATTGCTAACTTATCAGAAATTAACAAATCTGTGAAGAAGGTGATACACAGAAAAGTCTGCTGCACTATTTCTCAACATTGACCTATCAAATCTGTAAAGTTTTTGATGAAACTTTGTACGAAGTATCTCCTAGAGATTGCGCAACTATTCCAAGTTGAATCACTTCAAAAGATTAAGTATAACTTGAGAAATTGATTTCACAAGTTATCTATGTCAGAAACTGTTACTCAGAACAGTCGACTTTACACCTGTAACTTTTAAGCCTTGGTTCTCCTTGAATAGAACCCGTTTTACAAAATGCTTCTAGACATAAGTAGCTTATCTTCCAACTTAAAGATTAAGCCCTCACTCATGCAAAACTTTACACTGTGCTAGGAGAAATGACCAAAACATTGACTTCGAAATATGCGCCTGTTTTAGGAACTAGTGAACATGCTTCACATATGAATGTTCCTACACTTAATTCACTCAGCCTGATTACAATTGGAAGCTGAAACTTTGCACAGAGGTCAAGCAACTCTCAACTTAGACTTGTACAAAAGCATTTCACAATTGATCTACTGTAGAAGGAGAACACGCAGAAACATCGGGCGCAAAACTTTTCATTTACTCAGAGAAAATACAACTGAGTGATAAGAGCTAACTCAAAATCACTTTCCTCTATCTCATGACTTCTATCTCCCTCATTCTTGACATCTAACTAATGTCACATAAGCTCTCATACATGCCCCGACTTTTCTCAAAGGTATTTATAGATAATTTGTACATAATTCTTACTGAACAAAAAGATCTAAGTCATCTATGACTATGCTAATGTACATATGTGTACACTTCTCTTGTCCTCTGATTGTGATCTTCTTCCACACTTTAGGAATTGATTCTTCCTTCATCATTTGATCTTCCAAGCCTTCAATTGGTGATTGGTATGCACCAACATCTTATAACATGGAAGGACCTGTAGGTAGCTCAGGAGTGGCATACCTAGAAAGACCTGAAGGTCCCTACAAAACTCAAGTGGAATATATCCAGACCAACCGCTTAGGTGCTCGTATCTATGAGGATGGTCTGAGAAGATCTGTTGTCCTAATTAAGAACCCGAATCAACCCATTGGACTAGAACACCCTATAGTCAAGTTCGAAAATGGTTCTTACATTGATAAAGAAGGAACAATGTATGTGGTCACTAGTCAACCAGATAGAACAGATGAATTTGGCAACATAATTCCAGAGGTTGAGGTAGAAGACATAGAGCAAGGGAACTTAGGAAAGAAGCCAAAAACCCCTCGAGGCAAGTCAGTTCTGACGAGAATAATCACTCCAGAGTTGGTTCCCCAGGATAATAGGAGCATAGATTTGCTCTTGAACCGAGAGACGGATGAGGCTTTTTGGAGATATAAGCCTGAAAAGCCCAACGAAGTGGGAGCACTCACCATCTATGAATTCAAGGATCCTGATACCCCAAGCAAAGTGACCTACTTAGATGATACTTTGGAGAGGATCTTTGTGGTCTCAGAGCATGGAAGACACGCATACACTTGGAAGGGTGACTTTTTTTTTCCCCAACCTCGATCCACTGTGTCTTATGGTCACCCAGGAGCGGGGACATCTCAGGCTAATGGAACACAAAGAGAGAGGAGTAGAGATAGACCCGAGGTGAGTTTTGCTAATCCACTTGGAAGAGAGAGAACGAGGATAGAGACTGATAGAGTGGAGAGGGAAAGACAAAGGGACCCAAGGAATCTAAGAAATGCAGACGAATTCCCTTTAGCAAGGCCTAGAGAACATGCTAGAACCTTGCGGCCTACACAATTGGTTAAGTCCATGAAGAATTGCGTCGATGGCACAGGAGATCCTTATGACCATGTAGCAGAGTTTAGGCAAGTTTTGAGAGCTGAACAAGTGGAAGACTTGTTTACTCAATACAATGCTTTTGGCCTAACACTCAAGAACACTGCATTGACTTGGTTTCAACCACTTCACCAAGATCAATACAAAAGTATCGATCAACTGCTTGAAGCATTCATCACTGAGTTTTCCAAGAGTGGTATTAGGCATAACACATCCTCCTTGATATATAGCTTCAAGCAAACACCTCAAGAGACAGTGAGGCTTGCAGAAAGAAGGTTTAGGCAATACCTAGAGAGATGCCCTGCTCCAGAGTTACCTACTCGAGCCAAGCAAGTGGCCTTATTTCTAGATGGATTGTTAAGTACCAAACTCAGATCATATGTGTACTTGAAGGACCCTAGTTCCATAGAAGAATGTGTACGCATGTGCATAGACATTGAGGATAATTTAGGAGAGGAATTAGAGCTCTCAAAGATCTATAAAGATTCAGATAGTTCTAGTAGCCTCATTTCCTCACAATCCACATCAATTGAGGATCTAGAAGAAAAGGTAGCTAAGAAATTAGGTGTCTCTAGCAAGCAAATTCCTAGATTTGCCCTAGGAAAACGATGCTACACTTGTGGAGGAGACCATATAGCTAATGTGTGCCCTATCATGGCTCAACCCTAAGTTAATCCCAACAACCAGTACTGCACCATAGAAAGGAGGTACACCAATCACACAGCACAAGACTGCCCATATAACAAACAAGATGTTAGACAAACTTATCCTTAGCCATATCCACAACAAGGAAAGTACCCTAATCAGTACCCACAACAATAGTATGCTAGGCCCCAGCAAACCTATCAACTACCCTATCAAGGGCAACAAAGACCGCAACCAGTCCTAGCGCAACAACCCCCTGCCCCCACCAATGTGATTCCAGTGAAGTATGCAGCTGCAGAAGAAAATCTGAATAAAGCTTTAGTGCTAGTGACATCGTCACTTTCAGAAAGTGATCCAAGTGATCATAGTTTTGACTCTACCCATATTGAGAGCCCACAGGCTTACTACATGCAGTCACCGGAGCATGGTGAGTCATATCATTATGAAGAACCGAGTGAATCTAGTTGGGAGCCGGAATACGCAAACGTCATGTATGCAAACCCCAACTCGAGATCCCAGCCTAGGCCGATGAGACCTCCATTTCCTAGAGGGCCATGCTATCGCTGTCAAGGAGATCACCTCATTCGTGATTGCCCTCTACCTACACCTACACAAACCCAATCCGTGACAATTCAAGGCTTTTGTCCGGATTGTGGGAAGGAGCACTTGATACGAGAGTGTCCCAGGAACCCCAGCAATATGCCAAAAATTGCTCCTATCAATGTTATTGGCTTAGTGGTAGACTCCATGGGAAGCATGACTTCCACAGCCCCGGTGCAAGTCATCACGAGAGCTCAGGCACATAAGCAAAACCAAGACTTAGGCCAGGAAAAGAATGCGGAGGTTAGCGAGACTGAGAGCCAGAATAAGAAGAGGACAAGAGCTTGGAGAGATAGCCGTGAACGTATGAAAAGGCAATGGGCAAAGAAGATGAGTGAACTTGAGGAAAGTCTGTGAGAGACCAAGGCCTAATAGAAATCATATCTCAAACGCACTCTCACACCCCACCTCCACTACCATCCCCTTCACCTTCCTTTCCCCAACCTTCCAATCCACCCCACATAACGCACCCACCACCCCGAGTAGGATCAGTCTTAGCAGACCCCACTCCCGAAGACATAAATATGATGCTTAGAGCATATCAGGCCAAGATCCAGGAAGGGCCAAATGTAACGGATCATGAAAGATGTTACCCTAGAGTTGACCTAGAGCTTGAACGAACCAAGTTGTGTGCAAAGATGGTGGAATTGGCTCAAGCCATGTTTGAGGCCAGTCACCTCTTCAATTGCTCTAGCTCCACTAGAACACCATTGCATTTTGATGGTCTATTGGATAGATTGGAGACAATAATTGCAAAGTCTGGAAAAGAAGCCAACTCCCAAGCTAAGGAGAAGGCAAGTGATAGAATAAGCATTCCTGTCAAGGAAGCTTATGTACCTAACTCCACTGAACTAGACACCTCTTCTTCTATGAATCGATACTCACCAGAATTCTTGCGAGAGATTCAAGAAGAGAAATGGGCTAAAGAGAGTGAAGTTCCTTCTCCCATCGAACTTGTGGATGACACACACGATCAGTTCCCACAAGACCTTCCTTCCATTTATGGAGAGCAAGAGAGTGCCCAATCTCAAGAGAGATTAGACTTCGAGTCTAATTCTTTACAGGAACTACCCCATTTCACAGGCCCATGGGAAGCAAAGTCCACTTGTATGAGAGCACCGACGGTCATGATAAGAAACGAAGACTCAATCATACCTAGGAACACAGAGGTAGTAAAGAATACTAAAGTGCAGTGCAATCTCACTTTAGAAGAGCTACTCAAGGTTAAGCCTGAATTGTGGAAACATGTAGCCAAGCAAGTGCCAGACAGGTCAAAACCTCGTTCCCAGGTAGGATCTCATAGAACGGTACCGGAAATACCTTTGGATAAGATAGGAGACATGAGCGAAGGAGAAGAAGGAAACACCTATCTCCCTATCACTCATCAGGGTTACACAACCAAGGCCATTTTGGACTCAAGTGCAGGAGTCACAATTGCTACCATTTCCTTATGGAAACATTGGGGCAAGCCAGCATTCAGGCCAACAAGAATGAAGTTGCAAATGGCCGATGGTCACATTGAGAGACCCTTAGGGCTATTAGAGGGAATAACTCTTACCACTTGTGGTGTAGAATTTGAACATACTTTTGGTATATGTGACTTTAGCAAGAATCATGCCTACGAGATGATTATGGGGAGACCCTTCTTGAGGCAGTTGCAAGTGGTACAAGATTGGGGGACCAATTCTTTGTATTTGCAACACTTGGGTGTCACTACCAAAGTGAATCTCAAAGATTTCTCTCATAATAGAAGAAGAGAAGAGAGAAAAAGCCAGAGAGATAGGTGCGAAGGAAACCCATAGATCAATTCAAGACCCAACCGCCTGTAGTTTTTCCTGACGAAGAATTTGAACCTCACGGCTGGATAGAAATTTTAGCAACAATGGATGTAGCCATCAATGAAGAACAATGGACACCCCACTGCGACGAGGATGGCTATGACATTTCAGTCTTCTCCATAGAGCCAATCATGGGAGACTCCGTTCTGGAAGAATGTGAACCTAGCACTAATGTTCGAGGATGCAAGTGACTCTGATTTAAATATCATGGATCCACCATTTGCATCAGATGAAGAATACTTCTATGAGGTAGAAGTTTACCCTCAGAGACATGAAGAGCTCACTAATGATGTGAGATTAACCACACAAGTGACCACCAAGAGTGAAGGAAAGAAAAGGAAGAAGAAAGAAGCCACACCAGAGGAGGAGGAATCCTTGTTTGAGGTCCCGGAAAACTTTAAGAAGTATGAAATAGAAGACAAGAGAGTCATGATAAGAATGCCAAAACGTGATGCACAAGCAGGAGAGGCCTATGATAACAAAGAAACCACCAAGAAAATAGTGGTAGCCATAGAAGAAGGAGAGGAGAGATGCACGTACATTGGACATGACCTTACTGAAGAAGAGGAGCAGGAGTTGATAGCCTTACTACGAGAAGATAGGGATGTGTTTGCATGGAGTTACAAGGACCTGAAAGGTGTAGACCCTGATATATGCTCACACATGATCCCCATGACCTCAGAGGTTAGACCCTCTAAACAAAATCCATACACATACAATGACAACTATGCGGCCAAGATCAAAGAAGAGATAGATCGCTTGGTGGAAGCTGGATTTATCTATGAGACCGAGCACACTGAATGGATGTCCCCCATTATAGTGGTGCCCAAAAAGAATGGCAAATTACGTGTATGCATTAACTTGAAGAAGGTTAACGCAGCCACTATAAGAGATAGTTATTCGCTTCCTATCACTGAGCATCTATTAGAAAGGGTAGCCGGCAAGGAAGTGTACAGCTTCCTGGATGGGTTCTATGGTTACAATCAAGTAGCCATAGCACCAGAATATTAGCATAAGATGGCTTTTGTCTCGGAGTGGGGTATATTTACTTTTCGGGTAATGCCATTTGGGCTTACCAATGCTTCTGCAACCTTTCAAAGACTAATGTGCCATGTATTTAAAGAGTTCTTGAGGAAGAATTTGGAAGTCTATGTTGATGATCTCTGTGCTCATTCCAACATTAGACAAACACATATACATGAAGTCGAGCAAATCTTTGACAAATGTAGAGAATATCAAGTCTCCCTGAACCCAGAAAAGTGTGTTTTCATGGTCACGCAAGGCAAGATTTTAGGACACATAGTGTCAAAGAACAACATCTCCACTGACGAAGAGAAAGTGAGGGCTATTGCAGAACTACCTAGGCCAAAGAATGTCAAGGAAGTGCAAGCTTTCATGGGGCATTGTGGCTATTACCGACATTTCATACATATGTATGCCATCATTGCAAAGCCTCTGTACGGACTTTTGACAAACTTTGAGTGGACTGATGAATGTGAGAACTCTTTCAATGAGCTTAAACGACGATTATGCTCAACACCAATCTTAACTACACCAGATTGGAATAAGCCCTTCCATGTGCATGTGGATGTATCCAATTATGCCATTGGATGTGTGCTTGCACAACCTACTGGTGAAGGTAATATGGATCTTCCAATTGTCTATGCGAGTAGACAGTTGAATGTAGCTGAAAGAAACTATACGACTACCGAACGAGAGGGATTAGGAATGGTGTATGCGGTTAGAAAGTTTAGACATTATTTGCTTGCAAATAAGTTTAAATTTTTTACTGATCATCAAGCACTATTGTACTTGGTAAACAAACCATGCAATACAGGCAAATTGGTGAGATGGTTCCTCTTGCTAATGGAGTACGACTTTGAGGTTGTGGTGAGGTAAGGCAAAACTCACTTGAGAGCGGAACAGCTCTCAAGACTCACATCTGGAGAGGCCCCACAAGGAGTATCAGATGACCTTCCAGATGCTTACTTATTTAATTTAGAAGTTGTACCACAGTGGGCCTTACCTTAGTGCCAGGACTAACATAGGCCAAAACATCCAGTAGTCAACACTCAAGATAGGGAGGTAGTAAAGGCCCAAAAGTACCATATCATGGGAGGAAGTATGTACAAGTACACGGATCAAGGAATATTATCTTGTTGTGTGGAAGAGGATGAGTACGCGAAATGGTTGCAATTAGCACATGTTGGTGCATTAGAGCAACACTACTCGAGACAAAGAACTTTACAAACATTGAAGAGACTAGGAGTGCACTGGCCAACTATGGAAGCAGATGTTCATAGAATGTGCAAGGAATGCCCAATCTGCAGCACTAGACGGCTTGTGGAACATGCCACTCTTTATCAAGTGTCCTTAGTGCCAGACTGGAGAGAACCATTAGTAGCCTTCCTGAGAATGAAAACATTCCCTCAGGAGATGATAGTGGCCAGACAAAGGAGCTTAGAAGAGGAGGCTTTAGATTATACTCTCATTGGAGATAATCTATACAGACGAGGAAAAGATGGGTATCTTAGAGTGTGTGTCCACGAGAGTGAATATCTGAAGATCTTGGAGACTGCTCACCAAGGTGTCGCAGGAGGACACTTTGGACTAGATCGGGTGATCAAGGCAATACTATTTGCAGGCCTTTGGTGGCCCACCCTTCACATGGATGCACATACCTATGTGAAGAGATGTGATGTTTGTCAGCGAACTCGATATCCTATACACAAAGATGAGATGCCATTGAAACCTATGATGGGTGGACGTGCATTCTCTAAATGGGGAATAGACTTTGTTGGTCCTATTAATTCCCCAGCCAAGGGTTCACATGCTGAATACATCATTGTAGCCACAGACTATCTAACCAAGTGGGTAGAAGTAAAAGCCACCGTGAAGAATGATGCTCAAACGACAGCAAAGTTCTTATTTGAAAATGTGTTCACTAGATACGGATTGCCAATAGAATTAGTGAGTGATAGAGGCACACACTTCTTGAATGAAGTCATAGAAAACCTTCTCCAAGAATTCTTGGTGATACATAAGAAGTCTGCCCCCTATCATCCACAAGCTAATGGATAGGCTGAGAGCACAAATAAGATTCTATGCAATGTATTGACAAAATTGTTTAATAATAAACGCTCTGATTGGGACAAATAGCTACATCATGCTGTTTGGGCATACAGAGTTGCCTATAAAACGGTACTCCAAGCCACACCCTTTCAGATGGTGTTCAACCAAAATGTAGTGCTACCATTGGATTTTTTGATACCTACATTGAAGGTAGCACAAGAGCATGACTGGATAGGCCATGAGCTATCCTCTAGAATCTTCGATCTTGAACGATTAGGTGAAACACGATTGAGAGCTGCAACAGGAATTTATGCAGCCAAGAAGAGACAAAAAGCATATTTCAATGCACATGTGAAGGATAAGGGCTTGAAAGTAGGAGACCTAGTCCTAGTCTACACCTTGAAGCAACATGCACGGAAGTTAGAGAAGAGAGGCTATGGACCAATGATTATCAATAGGATCTCCACAAGTGGAGCGGTTCAACTAGACACTTTAGAAGGCGATATTCTACCAAGTTACATAAGTGGATGCAGAGTCAAGTTATATCAGGAATCCCTCACGGAGGAGATGTTAAATCGACTCAATAGTGCAAAGAAACATAAAGAAGAGGAAAAGTGAATTCGAGAAGAAGCACAGGCAGAAGCTTTAGAACACATCCGACGAATGAAATCGAGAAGACAAGGTAGAGATCAGCCTATGCCTGACACTCAAGAAGCTCTAGGTTATCACATGGCCATGTGCAAGGCTTCAGGCAAATGTTCCCATAGGATAGTCGATCGGCGATCTTTTGTGAACCTAGAAGTAGGACAAGGAGAGAATGCATGGACCGTGAGAGCTTTAATTGACTCAGGAGCAGCCACTAGTGCAGTTCGACTTTCTTACTGCCAAGAATTGCAATTGAAGGTCAATCCTATAGAGGCATACCTCATAGGGTTGGGAGGCGTGGAACCCCCTTGCATGGGAGAGGTGGAACTTCCCCTCTACATTCAAGAGATTCTAATGGCAGTCAAAGTGCTAGTATGTGAAGACGAGGATCTTACCGAACCTCTTGTCTTGGGCCAAGATTGGATCTATGATCATGCAGTCAACCTCAACCTAAGAAGTGGACTTCTTCAGGCTTGGGTAGGCCAAAACTGCATCACGATTGAATTAGAAAATCAAGCACTTAGGCCATTAGAAGAGGCACCAAATCTTGGTCCCTCCAAGAACACACATGAAGATAACGATGTTATTCTTGTCCAAAGTTCTATGGTGCAGAAGATTGTCACTCTTGACGAAAGTGCAGAAGTCAAAGAGGAGTTCCCTTCTTTTCCAAAGAGGATTCGAGGAAAGCAAGCAGGACAACATACTTCACAAAGAAGGCCGATAATAGAAGCATGAGCTACGACCAGTGCAATATAAAATACCTCTTGGCATGAAGCAGATCTGGGTACGCAAGGGTGAACAACCCTCAGCTTTGGAGATAGGATCCCAAAGATGCACCAAATGTGCTACACCATCTAGGATCACAACGAAGGAGTATCCGAGGAATCAATCTAGACAAACCATTTCTATTTGGGTTCCAAAGCGGTCAATGAAGGCTATCCCAAATTCTAGACAGTTATAGGTGCCCAAGACCTGCTTACGAGCTCAATTAGCTTCACCTCCATTCACAAGATTGATTCAACACCCACAATCACCCTTGGCACTAATTCTAGGGCAAACATCTACACTCCAAACTACATCTTCGGTCACACCTAGGGATGTCGGGAAATGGGTACCCAAAAGGTCCCGAATCCAACACAATCCTGTCCACAAACCTTCACATGTCATCACCACTAAAAGCTACAATTCCACAATCAAAATTTGGAGACTTAAACCTCGTACCAAACTGCCTGACCCAATTTTGTAAATCAGTCCCCTCTGATGTAGGTGCACTCCGAGTACATTGCACATCCAAAGTATGCATCTAGGATGAACATTAACCCACTAACCAACATTCTCACACATCACCAAACACTCCACCCACTAACCCCTAACCACTTGAAATGTCATGTTAGTATTGTGGAGGGAACACCATAACATCCTGTTTCCTATGCAATGCTAATGTGTCTCTCTTCTTCCAGCAGATAAGCATCAATAGATACAAGCAGTTTCATGGCAAAAGCAGCAGGTCCGAGCTCACAGGCAGGAGTAAGTACTACAGGGATTGATGTGGATAGTCTACCTATTGATGTGCCTCCAACTGAATGACCCGTAGAGTTGCAACACCTCCAACAAATACCTATACCTGATCCTCCCACAAGAATAACAGAGAGGGTCCATGCCAATTCTCATTGGTTCAGTGGCATGCCAGGATCCTTAGGAGAGGCCAAGTATATCTGGGAGTCCAAGTGTGAGCATGATAAGCAATAGGTCAGATTCTAGTTCTTTTCCAAGGAGTTTGAGACTCTCCAAAACACACAAGATCTGCAGACCATATGGGAGTGTGCAGGGCTACCCGAATACTTTGCAGCACCTTTACTTAAACCAGATCTCCTATGATGTTACTACTTGTTCTCAACATTACAGGCACATGAAGAAAAAGATAAACCAGGATCATTTGTCATTCCTTCCTTATTGGGCAACAATGAGTTGAAAAGTTTGAACTCACATTAGAATTGGTGAGTGCTGCTTTGAATATGCACGACACGCATGTACCCTTTGAGAAGGATGCTCTTATTCCCCCTAACATGAAGACCGGAAGCTACAAAAGTTGAAAGATATGGCAGCACTCACACCGAATGTGTCCACTCCTCTTCGTATGTGCATGCAACATTTTGTGTTTCTGGGTCAAGATCGATTCACTCAGCCCCACAAACGGATCTGGTTTTCTCTCTACTTGATGGAGACATGAGCATTGCCGATTAAGCTTCCTGTGTGGATTATAGAGTAGCTCTATGAAGTAAATAAAAGGTCACATAGAAAGCTAGTGGTAAATGGTTGTTGTGCAATCACACACATTATCTATAGGTGCTTAGCATACGATGTACCAATTGAGCGTGCCTTAACATGGGCACAACTACAAATGTTCAAGAGACTCAAATCTGCCACACATCAATCCAAGCGCATGAGGGGCTCTATTCCTTGTGTCCAAACACGTGAAGTTCTAACAACCCCGGAAGTCTCGCCACGAGGGGATGCCACAGTGCCTCCCTTTACCATTCGCATTCCAAGATCTGGATCTGAAGGCACATCACAAGTTGCCCCCTCTGCTCCTCCTGTCCCTCCTGAATTCGAATTTCCTGCGACTAGAGACGCTGAAGGGATGAGTACCTTCGACTTTGAATCATTTTTGCAGAATACACAACTCTCTGATGTAGAGTTCTTTTCAGATACAGAAGAACAGGGAATCTCTTCACAAAGAAGGAGGAGTCCACAGAAGGCCGCCATGTACATTGGGAGGAGAAGCAGCAGAGAACTATGTCGCAACAACTAGAACACTCGGAGGCAGAAGAAGAAGTAGAAGGAGAAGAAACAACTGAAGCCCCAGCTTATACAGCAGAACTCCGGAGACTATATCAAATAATGGAACGAGTGCGATCGCAACAATTGCTCACTGAACAGAGCAGTCGGGTGCTCATGGCTCAGCTGTTGGAAGAAGCCGGAGTCGACTCAGAATACAGTGAAGGTCTCTTATTGATGGCGAAAACATATGGGGTAGTAGAAGCCGTTTGAACAGCGATTAAGAAGCCTCTTGTTCAATATGATCCACGATGATTCCAGACACGACCACGGTCTGGTAAAAACATCCAGGGGAAGGACCTATCATTACATCGGAACCCATTGAGACAACCTCCCAAATAGCAGGAACCACTGGCCAAGAGATCCCAGTCACCTAGGATGAGTCAACCGAACCACTACCACCGACCTCTCCCCCATCACCTCCTCGAACGAAAGCTGTAAATGTCACCTCGACTACCCAACCCACAGGGCAAGCCTTCATCTTCCGTAGTCAAACCTCCAGTTCTACTTTGTTCTCCTCCTTGGAAAACCCCCTATATAGTACCACCACTGTCATAACTGAGTCCTTCATAGAGCCTGCCCTAGGACAACCATCCCCCATGCCCTCAGCCATAGGCCATCCTGACTCTAGATCCATTTTCTTCAGATTCCCTGCCACCACATCCCCTTTCATGGCTTTCCCACCTCCAAGTTCTCATTTTCCCAATGCCCATGACTACTTTTGTAGAATGTATCAAGCCACCACCCTACCCTGTTCATCAATCCCATCCCCACCATCCACACACCACTTATTCACCACTCTCACACACACACCACCTACCATTACAATATACATGGTGGACACCACACTTGCATCCACTCCTGAAAGTATGAACATTTCGCCACCCACAACAGCTCCCCCTCCCCCCATACTTCCACCTTCTCCCATTCCCCCTCCACCAATTTCACCCACACGCACATCTCCACTAGACACATCATTCACTCTTCCCATTCCCCAATCCCCTTCCCTTGCATCTTCCATTGTACAAACCACACCTTCATCCATAGGCAATGCATTGGATACCATGTTCCCATGTATATCACAGTTAAGAATAGAGTACAATCAGCTCCAACAACATAACGTACGACTGCAGAAGCACTCAGAGGTGCTACAACATCGTCTTGCTGCACTAGAAGGGGAGAATGCTCGCCTCCATACACACTTCCAAACTCTACAAGAGGCTCATAGTATATTGGAAGTATAGTTACAGAACACAGACCAGGAAGCAATACAAGTGGTAGAAGGCCATCTACAGACACAGCTAGAACGCAACTCAAAGCTTCAACGAAATATGGCCCTACTCAAGCGACACCTTGCAGCCGCTCATGAAGAGAATCGACACCTGCAACTACAGAATCAGGAAAACCTAGAAGCTGCTATTGAAAGCACACCTGGGGCACCCATCAGTCCCTCAAAGTTTCAAGCTGTGACCCCCGACAATATTAAGATCATCTTGGAAGATTATGCTATGCTGCTTGAGGCACATGACCAGTTATCAGAGGAACTGGGTCAACTGAAGCAGAAACAACAAAAAGACACAACGACTACCCCTCAAACCACCTCCTCCGGGGCTTCACTTCTCACCGACTCAGAGGCCCTAAAAGATCTCCAAAAACAGGTCACAGAATTGCAAGCACGCCTACTACAATATGAAAGACCACCTTCCCCACCAAAGGCTCCCACCGATGAAGAAACAATACAAATTCCTGTGGAACAAACGTTTGAAGAAGAATATGACCCACAACCCTTCCCAAGAGGGCAACAAACGGAGGAAGTTCAGTATACGTTCGAAGCACCGCGACCCCCATGGCTACGACAAGTGGAGGAAATGGGGAGTTCACATGAAGAGCGAACAGTAGTGCAAAATCAGGCCATGAGAGTCATAGAAGAAACTGTATTACAATCTAATTACTTCAAGAACTTGTCATCTAGATGCCTTATCCGCTCATCAGAACTCCAATATAGGCCTTACTATATCATTTTGGCAGATTATAACGCAAAAATACAGAGAGTCACAAGAAAGATACCTTCCTTCGCAACCCAATTCCAACCCGAAGACCTTCCTCCAGAGGCGCAAAAAGGCAAAAACCGTCAACTGACATGGCGGCAGAAACTTCTTGAAACATATCCTGAAATGCTGCGCACCTGGAACAATGCGCTTTTACATCTACTTTACAATCCATGCTATGGCCCTGTTCCACGACACCGATCATGGAAAGCATTCAATATAAAGGTACAGAACAATGCTCAATGTAAGGAGTGGCTCAATTATCCATACATAGTGCCACCACAGGGACCACCATTGATAGCATACATGATGGCCACAATTCTACATTGGATGCCTCGACTGAAGCCCATGCTAGTGTGGTGGCCCAAATGATGCTTAAGATTTTGGATATGATGCAGGTAGTACTCAAAACCTTTAGAAATGAAGCAACACCACAGGTACAGCTACCAGGGTTTACCAATGGAAATTATGATTTGGTGTATGACATGAGCACCACCCCCATCATTCGGGTAGCTTATGCTTGGCATGCACGAATTAAGTATCTTCCCGAATGCTATAAACAAACATTTGAAGAGATGTTCTGATCAGGATATTGGGAGTACCACTCAGAAGTGTTTGCACCTAAGCCATCTCTTTGCTTGTGAACAAGCCATGTACTCCGAGTACTACACCACACCACAACCAGAGGTCCCATGTGCAATAAATTGGGATGCATTGGAAGCTGACCTAGCAAGAGGATTAAGGATAGGAGAACATGAACTAGCCACCAACGTCATCCAATACTATATTGACCATCCTATAGAACAGAGGTCTGTCAGGGGCGACAGACGCTAGGAAGGGGGGAGTGTTGGCATACAAGTCATAAGAAGAGCATACAGGCACAACGGAGCAGTCATGCACAATAAGGCAACAAGGTCCAATCATTTTTTTCCATAAAGTATTTCCAATTCAAGTGATTTTCATCACTACACACACATTGTAAATCCCGTTTTTGGTAGAATAGACTCCCTTTTGTTCAAGCCAAGGAGTCCTCGAGCTTGAGGAGTGTTAGAATTAGCAACATACCAATTTTCATAATTTTTAGATTCCGTTTGAGCCCTCAAATAAGCTCTAGAACCTAATTTTTAACTAGGCCGGACACTAGGTCTGGACAAGGCCAAAGCTAGTCAGAAAAACAATAAAAAGAGCTAGAGAGCTCATTTTTGAGGTTAGATTGTTTGTGAATTAAGCTCATGTAAGAGACTTTTTGACTAATGCAAAGAACTCCATTGTTCCTCTCATTGTTCTTGCCTTGTGTGCACGTGTGTGTGTATGTGTGTGCATGTTTGTGTGCTTCTCACTCACACAGTTGTGCCATCACTTGCTCATAGTCTTCATACTATCCTCACGTCTCCACGGATTGATGGATCTTCTCACGTTGATACTCACCATTGTGCTAGAGTGACAATTTATTTCTTTTTCAATTCGAATTCAAGAATTAACATGAAGTTTTCCACAAGTATGGTTGATGAAATATTTACAAACTTCTAAACATATTTCCTATGTGGAAAAGAGTGAAGAATATGAATAATTGAAATGCTTTTCTCGAGAGAGGACTCCAATCTAGTTGAGGGATCCTTGAGGAAAAGTTCAAATGAGATTCTTCACTACTTTGTCTTTATTTGGTTCTTCACTACTAATGCATTTTGCACTTTGCTTATGTCTCTTTGGCCTATTTGGGTAATCTTTGATTCTTTGATCTTATTTTCCATGATGGAATCATAAAGGAAAGTTTTAACCAAAACTTCGATAGGATCTCATTTGTGCGTGAATTATTTTCCATCTTGTTAGGAAAGTCACCTTCTTGGTTGGCTTCCACACATATGGGGATGCCACCTTGTAGTAATCATGCACGTTTTTCTCAATAATATAGCCTTTGATGTCCTCTTTTTACTGATAAGTTGGTCAACATTGAACTTCATTAGATTGATAAAATCATGGACATAGAACGAAATTTCAAGAAGTTCAATCCATAAGAGATTTATTTGATCTATCTTTGAAGGCAAAGAGGTATTTATTTGATCTACCAAGCACCTATTTGGAATACTTGAAAGACCATATTTTTCCTTGAAATACAGAATAATGTGCTTTCCACAAAAAGATTGAGTTCACGTGACCACAACCCCTTTTTGAAGCCAATGTCTATTAACCTTTCCTTTAGGTTTTCTATTGGAGTCTAGGTTTGAAGAATTGAACTATCAAGCATGTTGTATTCTTGCAGTTTCAAATATCCTTTACCACCTTCAATGATAGTGATATGATTAAGGGTAAGGCCAAAAAAACCTGAAAGGCTCCTATTTCTCTTATCATGTATATAAAAATAGAGCTAAAAGATACTATACTTCACTATGTGTGCGATCCTTTTTGAGGCCAATCCATAAGGTTAGGGATTGTTTAAATGACATACAATCAAACCCTCTCGAAACAACTTTGAGATGCACAAAGAGTTGTTGAAATGATCGTCTTTGGGGCCAAAATAATGGAGAGGAGTCCAAAACGATGAAAACATAAAGTAAATGGCCAAAACAAGGAAAAACAAAATCAAAATGTTAAAAATGCTAATGCAGTGATTGATAGACATGGAAAAAAAATGAATTCTCAATGTGCTAAGGGGCGTGATGATTTTAAAAATTCTTGATATATTGATCCATGTCCATCACATTAAATCCGAACTTGCTTGCCCATTGAGCTCCATTCTTTTAATTTTGTTGATCCTAGTTTGGGTTGATGTTGGTTTTGAGAGAAAACCTTGTTGTTTGATGTTCAAAAAAGATGTAAAACTTGAGAAGCTTAGTTGACGTTGATCTTAACAAGGAGGTTGATATTAATGAGAAGCTTAGTTGATGTTGATATTAATGAGAAGCTTAGTTGATGTTGATATTAAGATATGAGTTCCCGATTATTTTGCCTTGTAGGCATAATGGATCTTGCAAGCCACTTTTTGTTGCTACTTGTGGATGGAGATTAAAGTCAATCTAGCTACTCCAAAAAACACATAGTGATAAATAGTCAATTCATTCCCTAACCATGGTAGAAGTAAAAGATCCTTAACTCTCTTGACCTAGCCCAATTTCACATCCACATATGCTCCATCCTTTTTTTCCACACGTTAAGCATGTTAAATTTTTCTTTCCCTTAAGTTTGTGTTTGTTGTAAAAGAAAATAATTGAAGGTGGATGGATTTACAAAAGTGATGACATATGTGTCTTGAACCCCATGTGTACACAATTGTATATACATGATCTTCTTTGTGTATTGTTTCTCTCTGTTCTATTCCTTTGGAAAAATTTTGGGAATGTTTGATAAAGTGGAGAGGAATGTTTGGATAATGCTCATGATCTCACAATTATATGTTCCTTCTAATTATCTTTTCATAGAAACAAAAATCCTCACATGCCTCACGTTTGGTTCCCTTTCTTAACTCCTTAGAATGATACCTAAAACCATTTTCAATCTTCCTTCCTTTGCAATGTTTATGTGTCATTTAAAGAGCTTGAACTTTATTGAATTGAATGGGGATAGTAAAACATTTAGCCACCTTCCAAAGAATAATAAAATAATATATAATTATTTGAACTTCATTATGAACAAAGTCCCATGGATGCAAGTAGTTCCAAACCCCAAACCCTTCATGAATCATAGATGGATTTCCCTATTAGCTACTCTAGGTTTAATTAGACCTTGAGCATATGCACAAATTCTATCTTTTTCCATAACTTTTTGTGTCTTATGCAAAAAATACAAATGTCTTCATCTTTTTAATGAAGGAATCCTTAGTTCAGATGCATATATATGTGATTAGACAATGATATATGGAAGATTCAATTAGTACTAAAATGCAAACTCTATTCATTTCCCTTTCTTTTGGTTTTCTTTTTGAATGCGTAAAGAACTTATACTTGGACGAATAACCATTGGAATCAACCTTTCCAATTCGTGTTAGGCGATGAACACAATTCTAGATCACCATGGACATGTATTCTCAATATGTATATTAATTCCCATGTCCAGAAAGATAGTCCTCAAGGTGGAAAACCATAGACCTATTTCTAGATTTCCTATTTTGAATGTTATATATGATAATCTAATCAATGAACATCCATGGATATAGACAATACAACCTATTTCAATCCATCCCTTACATAGAAATTGAGGTGCCCCTCTTCTCTAAAAGAGAGCATATAATAATCTTTCACTCTGTGATAAAACACCCTTCCATAAATTTGTTAATGAAGATATCTTTTCCATATTTTAGAACATTTTAATGAGTAGAGATCGATTCTCCGAAGTTAAGTAAATTATTTTTTAGAAAAATATGAAGCTAAAGCTCCAACTATAGCATGACCATTGATCATCTGAATGGATGTTGTACATGAGGATTTCTTTCTCAAATTTCTAGTAGATGAAGTCATCCTCAACATGCAACTCTTGTCTTCTATAAGTAGAAAACATGCTATAATAATCATATTCTATTAGTACACTGCAAAGGACCTACTCAATTTGGAACAAGATTACCTAGTCCTAAGAATAATGTGGAGATGGATTTTCTATATGTACACTTTAAAGCAGAATAAATCTTTCCTAATTATGGAAAATAATTCCATGTTTTATGGGGATGCATGTATAAATACCATATCTAAATTTAGTCAATATGCTTTCTGTTGAGATATCAAGCTCAACATGTGATGATCAAGGATGACACGTACCACTTATCATTTATTTGACATGTGTAGTGGTTATAGTGATATGTTAGGGATACGTTTAGTGAGCTTTACTAGATTAGTTATCGAGAGTAACGGCAAACATTTTTCTTGACAATCACTCATAGAAATTAGGGTTTTCTTTAAGCACTCCTGTTTATATATATTGCACATGTTCTAATGTTGTGTATTCCCTTCATGTAATAGAACAAGTAGAAGAAGATCTTCCTCCTTGCCTCAAGCTGTGTGCTACTCTCTTTGTGTGTGATAGTGTGTGAGAACTCTTTTCCTTATCTCCTTTGTCTTAACATGGTATGAGAGCTAGTGTGGCTATAGAGAGCTCATGAAGAAGGTTGATTGTGAAGTTTTTGTGAGAAGGCATAGAGAATGTAAGATTCACAAACAATATCAAATTGCTATGAAATTTGGTATGAAGATAGAAGGCATGAAAATAATTTTGATAGTTATCCCTTTAGGATCACTCTTTTTGATCAAATTTTAGTTTTAGATCCATTTCAATCTCCATTTCAAGCAACAAGGTGAAGCCCACATAAAATATAAGTCAATTGTAAAAAATGTAACTTACATTCTATTCCACATATCCCAAACATTCTAGGTCCATAATTTCAAGTGATTTTGTGTATGCTGATACACAAAAATTGTGTTTTTTTGAGATCAAACTATCAAGTAAGGCATGAAAATTGCAACTCAATAATGAGATGTCTACACTAGAGCAAAATAGCATGTTGGTAAGTGACTGCACTTTAAAAGTCAAAATGTTGTGTAAGTCACTTGCATCTATTGGCATCAATGTAGATGATGATGATGATAAGGTTAAAGTGTGCCTTTGTGGTTTAGGAGCTACATATAAGAAGTTCAAAACTTCTATTGAGACCAGGGTGAATACTCCAAATTTTGCTGATCTTGTGTCCTACTCATAATTGAAGAGAATAACCTTAGTGAAGACTCAAACTCCCAAGGAAAATTTGGATCTGAGAAGTATTCTACTTTAGAAGAGGAAGAGGCCAAAGCAAAGGCTTTGGAAGTGGAAGAGGAAACAATAGCGAAGTCCAAAGTCAACAACAAACTAATGTAAAAGCTAGTTCAAGGAAAGGGAAGCCAAAGAGGTTGCATAATTTTTTAGAGAAATGATTCACATAATGATAGTAAGGGATGTTGGAACTATGGTAAACTTGGTCACTTTGAACATGATTGGAGGTTGAAGGATCAAAATTGTTGGAGTTTGAGGTATGCGGAAGCACACAAACAAGAAAGAAAGAAGAAGAAGCTTGGAGCACAACACAAACTAACTAAAATACCACATGAGTGTACAAAGATAAGTAACCTATTAGGGTTATAGGTGTATATACAAACAAATGGGAAAAATCCTCCTAAAGAGGAGAAAAAATTCCGCGATGGTCCTAAGTGTGTTCACACACATCACTATTGAAAGATATCAACAATTCCCCCTTGGGAGTGATGTGGTTAACAAGGAGCTGACACTCATGTATAAGGAAGTGCCAAGCTATGTGGAAAGGTATCAATCCACAAAAGGAAGTAATCCCAAATCTTTGTGGAAAACTTCAAATTTCTCTCTAGGCAGAGCCTTTGTGAAAAGGTCTGCAATGTTATCATGTGTGGGCACATATGCCAAACTGATCTCTTCAGTAGAGAATCTCTCCTTGACATAATGATAGTGCAACTCAATGTGCTTTGAGTGAGCATGGAACACATGGTTCCTTGCAACTATCAATGCAATATGACTATCAATGAAGATGGTGGTGGCAGAAGACTGAGCAACACCCAAATCATCCAAATGACATCTAAGCCAGACAAACTAAGCAATCACTATGAAAGTTGCCCTTTACTTAGCCTCACAATTAGAATTGGCAACAATAGGATTCTTGTTGCTCAACCCAGCTATGCATGAGCTACCAAGCATGAAGCAAAAACCACTAGTGAACACACGAGTGTCATAACAACTAGCCTAGTCAGAGTTATGAAAGCATGTAAATTTGGTGGTAATGATCCCTCCCTTGGGATAAAACAATGCAAGCAGCCATGTACCACACAAGCAGGGAAAGATGCGCTTAACTACTTGCCAATGCTTGATACTTAGGCAATGCATAATCCGACTCATTTGAGAGACAAAAAAAACTAAATATAAGACCGAGTTATGCAAAAGTAAATCAAGCCTCCTACAACCTCATGATAGAGAACAACACCAAATGCTTCTCTAGCATAGTGAAGACTCAATTGTAAAATTGTTTCCATAGGAATGACAATAGGTTTGTAATCTTCAAGGCCGAAACACTCCAATAATGTGTCAATATATTTTGTTTGACACAAAGTTATTCCCTATCAACTTGCATAAAATGAATGCCAAAATAATGATTCAAATGCCCCAAATCTGACATCTCAAAACAGGCATGCAAATCAGCCTTAAAATCAGCAATATGCTTCTCATTAGGACCATTGGGTAGCATGTCATCAACATATACAACAATGATGAAAAGTACATCATCTACATGCTTAACATATAAGGTGCTCGTAGTTGGACTATTCTCAAAACCAAGTGCAATCAAGTAGGCATGTATCTTTTCATACCAAGTATGTGGTGCTTGCTTCAAACCATATAATGCCTTTTTCAATGTGCACACATTGTTTTCCTGCCCTTTTTGCACAACCCACAGTGCTGAGATACATACACTTCTTCATGTAAGTCACCATTTAAAAATGCAGTTTTAATGTCCAATTGATGTACATTCCGAACATGAGGAGTTGCAAGTGCAAAGATGCTACAAACAATGGTCATTATGTGGGAGCAAAGGTTTCATCAAAATCAATGGCTCTCTCTTGAGCATAATCTTCTATAACAAGCTTGGCCTTATACTTGTCATATGCTCCATAAGGTTTATGTTTTAGCTTGTATACCCATTTAGTGCCAATGGCCTTTTTTTCCTAAAGGAAAATCACATAAAGACGACGTACCATTCTTCATAAATCATCATATTTTGATTCATAGTAGCCATCCAATTTTTTGAATTTTGTGCTTCATCAAAAGAAACAAGCTCATTCTTATCACAAAGACTAGAGGAAGCCATTGCATAGTAATCTGAAGCAAAGGAAGCACTATGAGAGTCTGAATGGGTATGATATGATAGAGGAGCATCTAATTTGCTATCTTGAAAAGTCTACACTAGCTATTTAGGCATAGTCTTTTCCTCCTCTATATTGGTACTTTCATCAACAAGTGCATCATGTAAATCTGCATTAGAAAGGGAATGATGTGCATCATGTGGAACCTATAAAGGCTGAGAAATTGCCTCATTTGGACTAGTACTTGATTGTCCATATGTAAAAAGAGGCAGCAAGGCACTAATGCATACACTAGACAAGGAAAGACACAAAGATGAGCAAAAGGTGGATTACAACGATGTCAAAGCTCATATGGAGTGATAGATTGTAGTGCTTTGGTGGGACACGTGTTAAGTACATATGATGCACACATAACCACCTCAAGCTAGAAGCTATGTGGTAAAACCTTTCTTTTGACCATACACCTCACCATATCCATGAGAGACCTATTCTTTCTTTCAGCATCTCCATTTTGTTGAGGTGTATACAACACTGTACACTAATGTTTTATTCCATGCTCAACTAGAAATGCATTAAAATAAGAAGACATGTATCCCCCCCTTCAAAATGAAGGGTGCCCAATTTACATGCTGTCACATTTTCAACCATAATCAGAAACTATTTGAAGCACATAAACACTTCAGACTTTGCTTTCAATGGATACATCCATGCATGCCTAGAGAAATCATCAATAAAAGCCATGAATTAAAGGTAGTCCCCAAAAGAAGGTGTCTGCATAGGACCACATACATCACTATGAACAAGCTACAATATATGAGTACCAATGAACCATCTTCTGGGAAGGAAGAATGATGCATTTTGCATAAAATAAAGCCTTCAAAGACATGTTTACAACTGCCTCAAGTTTGGGCAGAGAGGACACCATTTTAGATTTTTGTAGGCATAACAAACTAGCGAAATTCAGCTGACCAAAATGTGCATGCCAAAGCTTTGCATATGAGATAGCATGAGAATCTTCGACTGCGCACGCTGAAGCATTCAAATATTTTGCATAGTCTATGATGTTATACAATAATAAGATCATAAAATTCTGAAAGCAATAATAACATCAAAATTGGAGAGATCATGAACTGTACATCTGTCATCAACAAATTTGACAACCAAGCCAATCTTGGCTAATGCTAAAACTGACAATGTATTTTTCTTAATCCTTGGTACATAAAAAGCATATGACAATGTGGAAGAACTACCATTAGTAGTAGCCAAAATGATCTTACCAACTCCCATTATAGGATAAGAGGATTTGTTAGTGCATGTAATAATATTCTCTATAGAGGTAGGCTCAAGCGAACTAAATCCCATTATAGGATAAGAGGATTTGTTAGTGCATGTAATAATATTCTCTATAGGGGTAGGCTCAAGCCAACTAAAGAGATTGCACTATGAGGTAATATGTTTGGTTGGCTCACTATCAAAGTACCAAACATTTGAGTCTACTACAGACATATACTACTCACAAGAAGATGGGTCATAACTGCATAGAGTATTAAATGCCCATTCTTCATTCTGAACAAGATTAGTAGGCTTTGTTTTAGGCGTAGAGGATCTACAACAACCACTCCAACCTCTTTCTTCTTTTCCTCTTTTGTAGCTAGTTTTGGACAACTCTTTATGAAAAACATTAGCAAATTTTTGCTTACTAGTAAATAAGATCCATTTACCTTTGGCATTCTCAATAGCTAAAAAATCTTGATCTGCAACACATGTAATGGACTTGTTCTGCCTAGGCTGATCTTCCTACAACAAAACAAAGAAACAAAGAATAAATCCCTAAATGTTAAGGCATTTGGATTTCCTTTCATCATCAATCAAAGAGTAGAAGCAAAACTCTGATATGAATGTGGAAGAAAATTAAGAATAGTTTGCACAAGTGAACTACTTGGCAAGACTTCATCAACATAAATCAACTGCTCCTTAAATCTTTGATCTTTGTCAAATAACTATCCATAGAATCTCCTTCATTCATATGCTTGCTCTACAACTATTTTGGAGGTAAGCAACACAAGCCTTATTTCTTGCTTGGTATAAAGTGGTAAGTGTATCCCAAGCATGCAAGAGCAAATGTGAAGGATAATGGCATGTTTGGTACGCAAAGCTACCAATGCATGTGCATGAGCATCTCTGCCATCCCAACAAAGTTGCTCTATAGTAGGTGTAGCAGGAACCACAACACGAACAAGAATTTGAAGAGCATCATCTTCAACACCATTTGCATCACCTTCTATAACTATATTTATATATGTTGTAGAATGTTTTTCAACACCCTGCACAATAGTCCACAGTTTTTTTTGTGACCAATACATGATGCATCATATATGCCCACAATGGGTAATTAGTACCATCCAACCTATCATCAACAACAAACATACTAAATACATCATTGCTTTCAGCCATGGCCAATGACTAGATACCCTGATATAGAAAAACGTGCAAATTTTCATCTCTAATTCGCTTGTGCCAAATATATTTGAGCAATAACACTTTCACCTTTTGCAACCATGGCGGCATTCATTTCAAGAATTTTCACATTCAAGATGGACATCCTACCCACTTTGTTCCCTTTGTCAATCAACCTTTCATTTTGTTTGTACTCTCCTACATATTAACCATCATAATTGAACATGACTTGTAATCCCTGATCAACCATTTGTTCAATAGAAACTAGGTTCTCTATTATATTGGGAAAATGTAGTACACTAGTGAGATGTTTTACATTTTGATCTTCCATGGATGGTGCTATGTTTCCTATATGCTCAATTGGATGTGATGTAGCATCACCTATTTCAACAAATCTAGGAACTCACAATTTTTCCAAACTACTAAACTATTCTATATAGTTGGTCATGTGATTCGAAGCACCTAAATCAATATACCACACATTACCATTTGATTTTGAAGCATTCGTAGACATTATATTCATCGTGTGATGTTGGACCATGAACAACTTCTCCGAATCATTTACATTTGTGGATGCATAGTTGTTTTGTTGTTTTTGCTATTTTCGTTGATATATTTTGGTAGTGATATGTGTGAACACACTTAGGACGATCAGGGAACTTTTTGCCCTCTTTAGGAAGTTTTGTCCCCTTGACTTGTATATATTCCTATAACCCTAGCATGTTACTTACCTTTGTAAATTCACTTGGTAATTCATTTGGTGTTGTGTTTTGCTCTAAGGTTCTTCTTCTTCCTTGTGCTGATCATGTGCTTTCATAGACCTCAAACTCCAATAATTGGTATGAGAACAAGCTCCCACTTCATCTAGGGCATCGTCAACACCCCTCCCGTCACAATCTCCAAATCACATGAAAATTGGTGAGCATACTTAAGGAGATTAGGAGTCAAAACAACATCGATCTATGGTGTCTAAATTTTCATATGAGATGGTTTTGGCCTCAGAAAACACTATTACAACACCTATGTAGGAAATTTCTTTCTTTTGTGCCAAATATATATATAGGTCTCAATTCACCACTACAAGTGCCTTGAACTTTGCTACAGGTCTAATAGAGCTCAAGAGGGTGGCTCCATTCAGCTTTTGTGAAGCATGTAAATCTTGGTAAATAATAAAAAGCATCATTTCCACATGACAATCATGCTAGTGAGAATGTGCTAGAGATAGTGCATACAAATGTTTGGGGTTCTACAAAGGCCACATCTATGGGAGGTTGCATGGTTTATATTACTTTCATTGATGACCATACATTAAAAATATGGGTATACTTCATGAAGGAGAAGAGTGAGGTGTGCTCACTTTCATGATTTCAAGGTTATGGTGGAAAAATAGATAGGGTAGTATATTTAGACATTAAGATCCAATGGAGGAGGTGAATTCATATAAAATGAATCCAATAGTTTTCTTAAAACTCACGGAATTTGAATGTAGTTTTCATGCGGGTACATACCACAACATGATGGCATTGCTGAATGAAAAAGTAGAAATATTACAAAAATAGAAAGAGCCTTGATGGTTGAGTAAAATATTCCTCATTGTTATTGGATAGAAGATGTGCATACTACTGTATACATCATGAATAGAACTCTGATTGTTGATGTACATCAAGTTACACCCAAAGAGACATTTATATGTAAAAGTCCAAACTTATCGCATATGAAAGTGTTTGGTTGTATTGCATATGTACACGTTCCATATGAATTGAGGGCAAAACTTGATCCAAAAGCAGAAAAATGTATCTTCATTGGGTAATCCCTTGAGAAAAAGGGATATAAATTCTACAACCCAATGACATGCCAGGTGAAGGTAAGTAGATATTTAATATTTGATGAAATGAGAAGCTATTATGATGATGAAAGAGAAGGACTTAATTTTGACTCAAATAATAAGGAAATGCTGAAAACTCAAGTGCAAATATCAAGTTTTGAGTGGACCAGATGTGTCACCTAGCAATAGTTCGAACTAAAACCTATGGAGTGGAATATTGCATGTAAATTTCAGCCCAACAAATCATTGAACACATCCAAGAAAGGTAAAGAAAAGATTTTTGTTGATAATAAAACATCTACAAGTTTTGGAGAAATTGATGGAGAATCAAGCGATTTAGAAAAGATCCTTGATGAGCAACTTGGATTACCCTCTGTGAAGAGTCTAGGAGTAAGAAAGGCTTATGAAGATGATATAACAAGAAGAAGTGACCAAGGACCAAGAAGTACAGTACAAGGTAAAACAAGATGCTAAACCTTCTTGTTTTGAAGATGCAATTGGAAATGTAGATTGGGAGAAATCTATGGATGAAGATGGCTGCACTTTATGGAAATGCAACATGGAAGCTTGTTCCATTGCAGCAAGGAAAAAGAATCATAGGTTGCAAGTGGGTTTACAAGATAAAGCATAATATTGATGGTAGCATAAACATGAATAAATCATGATTTGTAGCGAAATGATATGCACAAATATATGGCATTGATTATGAGGAAACTTTTCGACCTATAGTCAAAATTGCTACTGTTCAAGAACTTGTTGCATTGGCTACAAATGCTTGAATGGATTTTGCATCAGATGGATGTGAAGAATGCTTTATTAGATGGTGAGTTGCAAGAAGAAATATATGTGGATGAACCACAAAGATATGAGGATTCAAAGCATCTTGAATATGTTTGTAGGTTTAAAAAGGACTTGAATGGGCTTAAACAAGCCCATCATGCTTGGCATGCAAGGATTGCAGGTTATTTAAATTCCATTGGATTTTCTATGTGTGATGCAAATTGCTCATTTATGAAAGGAAGGTTGATGATGGCAGCATAATTGTGGCTATCTAAATTTATGAATTGATTTTAGTTGGTGATAATGAAGAAACAATTAAAGAGGTAAAGCAACTCCTTATGTATGACTTTTAACATGAAAGATCTTGGTGTGTTGCACTATTTTTTGGGCATTGAGTTTATACATAAAGAAACAGGTATATGGATTTCCCAAAGGCAATATGCATTGGGTATGCTACAAAAGTAAGGTATGGCTGATTGTAAGCCAATTTATATGCCATTAGATCAAAATTTGAAGGGGATATTACATGAGGTGAAGCATTGGAAAATGCCACTATGTACAAGGAAATTGTGGGAAATCTCATACATCTCAATATTACAAAGCCCGATCTAAGCTACATTATAGGACTTGAAAGCCAATTTGTATAGGCTCTCAGGAAACCACAACTAGATACTTTGAGATGCACTCTACATTATGTGAGGCTATTTTGGATTATGCATTGTTTCTTGAAGCTATTGTAGAATTGCATTCATGGATACATCGATGTAGATTGGGCTTGTAGTGTTCCAAATAGAAGACCTACTAGGGGCTTTCTATTCTCACTTGGGAGTGTTTCTTTTACATGGATGAGTAAGAAGCAACCTAGTGTTGCTTTATCTAGTATAGAGATTGAGTATAGAGGTGCTGCAATGGAAGCATGTGGGGTGTCATGGAAAGATGAAGTGGTGCAATCACAATTCACCACACATAATTCCCCTTCATGTGAGGTTCATGACTATACCCTTGTGCTACAAATTAAGCTTTGCCACATAGAGTAATATGCATGTGACCTATAGAATACACAAAACCACACATTACACACATAGCGCGAACATAGATTACTAGGTTTTACAAATGTGGTGGAACATCGAGTCTATGGCTGACCACAACACTAAATGTTTTATTACAAAACATATACAAAAGTGTTCGATGGCCATTTGGCCTTTCACATAAACACTAATGGTAAAAATATCACACTAAAGGCAATATAACCAAAGTGACTATGGGACAAATAAAGCATGATAAAGAATATCTGAGTGTAAGTATACAAAGTATACTTCCCACTTGATGGGCATGTTACATAGTGAAGTAATTATGCAAGATTTGGAATCAAGTGACCCGCATCAAGTGACAACAATGTTGAAAGCTATCATGTGGTAGAGCTTTAGTCAAAGCATCTAAAACATTAACTTGATTATCAACCTTGTCAAGAATGATGCACTCAGTGGCTAAGAAATCTCTAATGAAGTGATACCACAACTCAATGTTCTTGGTCTTTGCATGGTAAATTGGATTCTTAGCCAAAGCAATGGCACTCTGACTATCACTAAGCCACTATTCTTCCTTACATGTATCACTTGCTGCAACATACTCTGCTTCTATAGTGGAAACAGTTGTACATTCTTGAAGATGAGATATCCAAGAAATGCCACCTCCAACAAAATGAAAAATGTACCCTGATGTAGACTTTTGATTTCCTACACAACGAACACAATTAGAATCTGTGTAACCAATAATGGATGCCTTTCCTCTACCCAATCATAGACACTTGTCCTTAGTGACACTCAGATATCTCAAAATCACCTTGACTTCTTTCCAATGCTTCTTTCTAGTATTAGACATATATCTGCTCACAACTCCCATGCAAATGCAATGTTTGGACTCGTAGCTAGCATGGCATACATGAGGCTACCAATAAAAAATTGATAAACAATTTGGGTCATGAATTCCTTTTCCTCATATAATTTGGGGCAATCATCCTTGCTCAATTTCACATATGTAGGTAAATGTGTACTCAATGTCTTGCCACCCTGCATATTGAACCTATTGAGTACTTTGGATATGCACTCAGTTTGAGGCAAGTATATGCATCATTTACTCCTATCACGAGTAATTAGCATGCCAAGAATATGTTTGGTATCCCGTAGATCCTTCATATCAAATGTCTCACTCAACCTCTTTTGAGCAATGACAAGTCATAGAGAACTTCTTAAAAATCAACATATCATGGACATAAAGTACCAAGCATATCAAGCTCCACCTGAGCATCTCTTTATGTAGAGACAATGATCCTCATTACTTTGAGAATAGCCTTGGGATCTCATAAAAGCATCAAACTTTTGGTACCATTGTCTGAGGGACTGTTTGAGTCCATCTAAGCTCTTCTTTAGCTTACAAAATAGAATTTCTTTGCCAAGAACTACATAACCCTCTGGTCGTTCCAAATAGATCTTGTTTGTAAGATCTCCATGCAAGAAAGCATTTTTCGCATCCATTTGGACTAGCTCTAAGTCATCCATTGCAATGAATCCAAGCAAAATGCACAAGGTAGTCATCTTGACTACTAGAGAGAAGATTTCTTTGAAATCAATACCATGTTTTTGCTTAAAACCTTTTGCAACAAGTCGTGATTTATACTTTGGAGAAGAACTATTTGATATTAATTTTAGTTTATATACCTATTCACATGGTAAAGATTTCCTACCATTTGGCAAAGGCACTAAATCCTAATTACCATTCTTGTGAATAGAATCTAATTCCCTCTTCATGGCATGCTCTCACTTGACATGATCCTCTATCTGCATAGCTCCCCTACATGTGTTAGCATGACAAAATAGAAACCTATAACATATCTATCAAGTGTATGAGACATGTGCTGAATGTCTCAATGGTTGCTAAACCGGAACATCTCCATACTAATCTGATTGGACATTCTCTTGAAGTTCCCTATGTGTAACACTTTTATGCATGATAACAAGAGGACTAGTATCGCCGAATGCCACTCTTCTCACTTCAACCTACTTAATGGGTGGTTTATGCATCTTAGACTCACTGAAAATGACATGACTACTTCTAATTATTGAACATGTTTCAAGATCCCATAAGCAATATCCAAATTGGACTTCTCGATTGTATCCAAGAAAAATGTATTTCTTTAACTTATGCTCCACCTTTTATCTAAGATTCTTGGGCATATGCACATACAATTCACACCCAAAAACTCAAAGATGATCATAATATGCGGCTTCTCTATCCATAACTATTGTGCCACTTTAAGACCGTTGATAGTACTAGGTGAAAGGTAAATCAAATGAATTGCGGTCAATACTGCTTCTCAAAAGCCTTGTGAAAGGTTTGCATGATGCAACATGGAAAAACTACTCTATCCTAAATATTCATATTCATCATTTTAGCTACACCATTCTGTATTGGGGTATAAGGAGCTATGAACTCTCTACAAATTCTGCTAGACTAAAAAAAATATTGAATCCATTGAGATATACCTACCCCCATTATCTAAACATAAAGCCTTGATCTTGGTTCCTTTTTCAGTCTCAACTAAACCAAGATATTTTTGAAAGTAGGGAATACCTCATCCTTCAATTTGATAGGATATACCTAGGCTTTTCTAGTATCATCATTCATGAAAGTGACAAAAGTAAGGAGAACCACCTAATGACCTTGTAGGCATTGGACCACAAAAATCCATATGAATGAGATCTAAAGGCTGAGTTGAAGAGCCAATGTTCCTCTTATCCACATTCCTAGTTTACTTTCCATGTTGACAATGCTTGCAAAATGAAAAATCAGAGAAAGATAACACATGTAAGTAGCCAAAACAAGAAAGATTTTCCATTCCACTATGAGATATGTGGGCCAAATGTCCATGCCAAATACAAGCCATAGGCTGCAACTAAAAAGTGTTCTTTCTATGATACAAATAAAGGATAAATCAAGCCAACTTTGATACCTTTTGCAATTACCATATTACCATTTGATATGCAAAAGGACTGAGCATAGAAAACTACCTTGTAACCATGGTCATCAAGTTGACCAATGGACATCAAACTGTAGTATAATTGAGGTACATGGAGTTCATTATGCATAGTAAATTTTGAACCATCAATGAACTACACATCCACATATCCAATCCTGACATCATCTGGTGTAGCTCAGTGATGAGTAGCACCTCCTTTAATGTCAATCCGGGAAGACGTGAGGATGGTATGAAGACCTCGAGCAAGTGGAGGCACAAGTGCGTGAGTGAGAAGCACACTAACATGCACACACATACACACACACGCGCACACACGGCAAGACAAAGAGTTAGAAGCAATGGAGTTCTTAGATTACTTTCAAAAAGCTCATACAAGTTCAATTCAATTACAAGCTAGCTTCAAAAATGAGCTCTCTAGCTCTATTTATAGTTTTTGACTAGGTTTTGGCCTTGTCCAGACCTAGTGTCCGGCCTAGTTAAAAATTAGGTTCTCTACCCTATTTGGAGGTTCAAACGAAGTCTAAAAAATGTGAAAACTGACAGGTAGATACTTCTAAAGCTCCTCAAGCTCAAGGACTCCTTGACTTGCACAAAATGGAGCTACAAAAATGTGAAATGGTATTTACAAGGGTTTTTAGTGATGAAAATCACTATTTTTGTAAGGATTTCTTCTAACATTTTGACATACATTTCCTGGAGCTCCCTACTTGCTCCTTCTCCTTGTGTCCACCTCTCTTATATGCGTAAATGTCTTGAAAAAATATTGGCCTACTTGCTAGACCGTCGTTGACTGCTCTGTCTGCTTGTACTTTCCCTTCTCTCTGACTCCCTTCGTAAGCTTCCTTGCCTGGTGAGTCCTTCAGTTCCAACACCCCCCCCCTCTCTCGCGTCTGTCGTCCCTGATAGACCCTTGTTGGGTGGTTCGTTGGATGTAGTACTCGATGACGTCTTGTGCTAAGTGGTGTTCTGCAATGCGCAACCCTTTGGCCAAGTCCGTGAGTAGAGCATCCCAATCTACCGGCCCGGGAACCTCTGGATGTGGTATACGTAACTTTTCTGAATGGAGAGCTTGTTCCACTGCAAACAATTGCAATAAATGTGATGGTATGGGAATGAATATCTCTGAGTGATATTCCCAGAATCCCGTGACAAGCATTTCTTCAAACGTCTGTTTGAAGCAGGCTGGTAGATACTTGATACGCGCGTGCCATGCATATACAACATTAATAGATGGGGTTGCGCTCATGTCGTAGACGAGGTCTTGATTTCCTTCAGTAAATCCAAGGGTTGACAGATGAGGTTCCTTGACATTCTTGAAAGTCCGGAATGTGACCAACATGAGCTCAAAAATTTTCAAGCACATTTGGGCCATGACGTCTGGCACATTTTTAAACCTGACCCCCCAATGCCGAATCGTCGAGATCATGTATCCTATGGTAGGTTGGCCTTTGGGTGGTGCTAAGTAAACATAATTGAGCCATTTCTCACATCCTTTGTTTGTCAGCACCGTTTTTGTGTATTCTGGCCATGACCTTCTTCGAAATACAGGGCAGTAGCATGGGTTGTATTTGATGTACAAGGGCATGTCATTCCATGTTCTGACCATTTCTGGGTAGGTTTCCAGTAGATGAATCCTCCCCATCGGTTGATGAATATTGCCCTGCTTGGCACTCGCTGGGATGTCTTCCGGTGCGAATTGTGTGGTGGAGGTTGGTTCCTTTGAGGTATGTTGCTTTATTTCGGCATTGTAGTCCGCCATTAAGACACAAAAGGGAACATATAAATCGTCGGATGTGCCAATCCACCTATGATGAGAGAGGTTCCTAAAATAGTTTGATTTTATGACTACCTCTTCCAAGCATGACATAGATGCTATCTGGACTACCACCCTATCATCATGGGTTGTGGCCACTTTTTCCAACTTCTGCATCCATTCAGGAGCCTCTATTTCAATGGTGTCCATGCCCTCGTCTGTTTGCTTGCCCCCTGGGGAGGCATGGGAACATACGGGTCTTCGAAAGTTTCCTCTATCTCGATTGGCACTAGATCTTCAGGCTCGGGCTCGACAAGGGGAGAGGGCTGACGTTCGTATTGCATGACTTTACTGCGTAATTCTTCGAGTTCTGCTCTGAGTTTTGTGACTTCTTCGGATGTGTCGTCTGTGGCTGTGGCTTTGCTTGGTGACTCCTGCTGAGTTGCCAGTTGCTTAAGTAGATCATCCCTTTCTCGTTCTAGCGCTGCATGGGCCTCCAAGAGGTCGGCATGGGTTTCTAACATAGTTTTCATATTCTCTGAGGGAATGGCCTTGAATTTTTCTGGGTTGATTTCCTGCGGGGAACCCTCCATGGCTGCTTCCAAGTTCTCTTCATTCTGTTTCTATAGCCGTTTATTCTCTTCGAGAGCTGTAGACATGTGTTTTCTTAGGAGGGCCAGGTTGCATCTAAGTTTGAGATTCTCCGTTATCTGGGAGTGTAGCAATTCATCCATATGTTGTCTTTCCTCTGCATCTGACTGGGGTGGATTGGCTACTAACTGTTCATGTTGTTGCTGTAAAGTGGCATGTTGTTGTTGTAGTAGCCGCTTTTCCCTTTCAAGATCAATGAATCGGAGTTGAAGTTCCTCATGGCTTCGAAAGAGTCGTGTGTGTTGGTTATCAAGATGTTGGTAGTGCTGTTGCAGTTGCGACATACACTGATACATATTATTAACTACATTATTGATAGGGGTAGATGCGGGTAGGGTGTTGAATGCAGAGGGGAAGGGAAAGGGGAAGGGAAATGGAAGTGTGGATACGGTGCTGGAAAATGGTGATGTGGGAGGTGGGGGGATGGGAGATGTTGAGGGTATGGGGGGAGGGAGGGGTGCTGAGGTGGGTGAGATGTCCATAAAATCAACAGTGGATGCGGTAGTGGGAGTGACTGTGAATATTGGGATTGTGGGTGCGGTGATAGTGGTGAAAGTGTATAGTGGTGTGTGCAATTGGGAATACGAACTGCCGGGGAGTGTGATCGGGGGGTTGAGATTTTCTGTGGCAGCGGTTAGAACTACTGTTTTAGTGGCCGTATAGACAAAGGAAGTGGAGATAGGGTGTGTGGGTTGTGTGACGGTCTGTGCTTCGGTATGGGTAGTGGACTCGGAGGCGGTGACGGTCGTGGTTACACTGGTTGTGGGAGGTGAATGTGGTGGAGTTGGAGGCAGGGGTGGCAAAGGGGGTGATGTAGGTTCACTTGATACATGGGTTTCCTCAGTATCGTGGACAGTGTGTACGGTGCCCGTGGTTGTGGATGTGCCTTGTGGTTCTGATACTTGTACATTCATCTGCTTTCCTGCTCGAGGGGGGCATCTGCCATATCTTCGTTCCGTTCTTCGTGCTTGTGCAAGGGCGGTATGCACCGTTTCAGGGACGCCTAATGCCTCAGATATCATGTCAAGAGTGGCGCGGTATTGCTTGTCTACGCCTTCCTCCTCAAGGATTTGATTCATGAGGGCCTTGCCTGCTGCTAGGGACAGTCTATGTTGCTCTTGAACTATGTTCATGGTATCATAGAGCTTTTTCAATGCCTTCGTATAAGCTGGGGCACCTTCAAGTACCTGCAGAGCTTCTTGATCATATTCCTGCTCTTCTTCCTCGGATTGTCCATCATGTTCGTCCTCTTGTCCTTCTTCTTCTTCACCCTCCACATCGACGATATCTGGTTGTCCGGGATGGGGTTGGTCTGTAGCAGTTTGTTGTCCACTAGCTTGCTCTGCCTTGACTTCCGCGTTAACAGCCTCGATGATTCTGGCTACCTCCTCATCAGTTAGGTCTTCTAAAGTGAATCCGTGAGGGAACTCTAGGTCGGTTGGTACAGGTGGAAACACTAGATTTGGTCCATCAGTGCTGTGTCTTGGTAATCTGATAGTGAAGGGTTGCACCCGCCTTGGAAGTCGTGGAGTGGTCTCTGGAGTCAATGTCGCGCCGCGGGCTTGCGCGCAGGGCATCTGAACGGCGCCTCTCATTTTTTTGGATGGTGGTCCTGCGGAGGATAATCGACGCTGAAACTCTTGTACCCTGGTCCAAATGAGTGCCCTTTGCACTGGTACATCATATGCGAGACATCTATACACAATCCTGGTCAGAGCACAGCATCCGTACAGTACAAACTTTTGTTTTTTATACCACCTTTGATGAGCCAAGTGGATTTGGTTGATAATCCAGTGGGGCATGTTGATTGTCAAATCAAAGGCATGAGCCAAGTATAAACTAAACCATATCTTTTAGGTGGCATTGTGAACCTCTCTTGGGCGGGAAATGCAAAGTGCTGCATGACCATTCACAAATGAATAGCGATTGTAGGCGTCATTGCCACCATGTCTTTTAACTTTGTTAGATTCCTGTTCTTCATATTGTCGGGGACCATAGTCTCTTTCTCCGTAGGAATGTGCATACCTTTCATGTCCAGAGCTTCCCTTACCAAGTTGATAGTTAATCTGAAACGCTTGAGCTCATTGCCCCTTGTGAGAGATGGGAGGGCAAAGGAGCTGTATCCCTTTTTGTCTTTGCTCGGAGTAAGGGTGCTAATCAAATAAGAGCATCTTAGAAAATCCGGCTTTGGCAATTGGAATTTGAAGTACTCGTAGAGTCCTGCCTTCTTCCATATAGGTTTCAATCCTTCATTATTTTGCAGTCTCTCAAATTCCCTAGTGAAAAAGTGATATCTGCCCCAGCGCCCATTGAATTCTATCTCGGCCTCCCACATATAAGTGCCTTCACCTAGGGGTCCGGCCACATCACTGAACCAATGTGAGTTTTTGCTAACCGGCATTGTGTGCCCCTGTGGAGGATTCTGGATCGGTATTGCGTGTAATGCCCTCAATGCCACTGGGCATTCCTTCAATTCCTCCTCAACGGGAAGACTTTCAATGTCCACGACTTGGGGGCTGGTGCCTGCCTGGGAGCTAGTTCCTGCCGTATCAGCCATGTTACTTCTTGCCTCCTGATTCTGTGAGAATATAGAAACATGTGTTAACATTGTAAAGGACAAGATAGAACCGTTTTTGTCCCCATTACAACATTAACATGAGGTTCGGGAGAGATTAGTGGGTTAGTAATTGCTCGGTGCTTGTTGTTGGTGCATTTTGCCCAAGCCTACATGCTTGATATGCTTGATATTATCCTCATTTGTAAGTCACATGAGTAGTCATGTGAACACCTCTTGTAAAAGAGTACATTTTATCTCTTGTAAATGGAAAAAGAAAAAAGTAAAAGGATGGCTTACCTCATCCATGATGTAAAAGCAAATTCGTGGCTCCAACTACCAAAATCACGAATTTTTGAGCTGAGGGAATCTCTCCTAACTTTGGGGATCACTTTTAGGTGGAGCCATTCGAATTCGAATTCAAAACTCCCTCCAAGAATAGCTATAAAAGGAGCAAGAAGGAAGAGGCGATTAGCAAGCCTTGTACGTGACCACTTCATGTCATTTTGTAGAGATTGAAGAGCTTACTCCATAGCTCTATCATTCTACTCCCATTGTGCAAAGATTCATTGCCAATGTGGTTGTAATCATATGTGAATCTATACATTTATTATCATCTACCTCTCTGTTTTGTTCTCTGCTATACTCACTCAGATCAGTAACTTCAGAAGGTCATATCTCGAGTTTTACTGAACATTTTTCAGTGTTTTAAAGTGCGTTGGATAGCTCTCACTGTCTAGTTTCTACCTATAAATTTTCAAGGTCATTGGATTTATACTTTTGGAGATATCTGCATTTTACTGCTTACTGGTCTATCTCTGCAGAGCCCCGAGAATTGTGGGAATGTTCCAGAACTTGATGAAACTTGTTCTCAGTGCTCAGTCCATCATTTGAAGTGTTTTAACTTGGAATAGGAAGCTTGCTAAGTCTATTTGCTATGCCCAAAAGGAATTTTTCTAATTCCTTCCAGGTTGAGAGCACTGTTCATTTTTTCCAGCAGGTGTATGTCCAAAAATAGCAAGTTTTGGGAGCTAGTCATTTCGCAACTTGTCGGTCTTGACTTAAACTTTTGGGATACATGTTCCAAAGTACTTGGCTGATATTTTGGTGGATTTAGGAAGCTCAAAGGGTCTACTAATCAACTCTGAAGTCTCAGTTGGCTGGTGTGAAGCTGGTTGTAGCGGCACCTACTCATCTTTGGATTGCATCCACCATCTCTCTTCACAGTGGTATCAGAGCATAGTCAAGCAACATGGGAGATGGATTTCCATCAACAATTGACAAATTGGATCGAAACAACTATCCGGCATGGTCTCTAAGGATGGAGGCTTACCTTCAAGGGAGGAATCTATATGGATTCATATCCGGAGATGAAGCAATGCCAACCATGAGGAACAAAGGGCAACCATCACATGAAGAAGTGGAAGGACTTTCGAATTGGTGTTCGAAGGATGCACTTGCAAGGTCCTATATTCTAAACTCAATCTCTGATTTTCTTTTACCTCATGTCAAGGGATGCAAGACATCAAGAGAAACCTGGAATGCACTTGCTTCTTTCTTCTCTTCCAACACTCGAGCAAGGAAGAACCAATTGTGGATGGAGTTCACAACAATGAAGAAAAGCCCGAAGCAAAATGTGACTGATTATGTCACAAAGATGAAGGAGATTTCCGACCAACTTGGAAGCATTGGAGAGGTAATTGAAGAGGAGCAAATCATAAGACAAATCATGAATGGAATCAAAGCAGACGACAAGTGGGAGTCATTCACAACAGCCATGGATTTATACATGGATATGCATGTACCCGACCTCAACACACTCATGGGCCAACTCTTCACTCATGAAGCAAAGATTAGCAAAGGTGGTGAGTCCTCAAGAGGTAATCAAACTTCTGCCTTATATTCTGATAAAGCTAAGGTCAAGGACAAGTCAAAGAATAGAAAGAATGAAGATGAAGGAAGCTCTTTCCAAGCAAACTTTGCAGGTAGAGGACGAGCTAGAGGAAGAGGCAGAAGTGGAAAGCAAGGCAGGGGGAGATTCCAATCATCTCAACCTTGCAACATATGTGGCTTATCTAACCATACTACTGAAGAATGTTTCAGGAATCCAAGGAACTCAAGAGGAAGAGGATTCAATAGAGGTGGCTATGGATCAAATAGAGGTAGGTACAATGGAGGCTACAACAACAACAACTACTACAACAACAATTACAACAACAACAACAACTATCAAAGTGGCCATAGAGGAAGAAGAGATTACAATAACTATGCAGAGGACCAAAGTCAAGAAGATTCATTATTGATTATGAATCTATCAACAAAGAAGGGTAAGGATGATGATCACATATTTTACATTGATTCGGGATGCTCGAACCATGTAGCAGGAAATGTGGCTTTACTTTCTGATTTGGAAGATCCTCATAACAAGCATGAAGTGCAGACAGGAGATGACACAAAGCACTCAGTGGAGAAGATAGGTAATGTGAAGACATCAGATGGGAATATGAACCTCTTAAGCAAAGTCTTGTATGTCCCTACAATTACCAAAAATTTAATAAGTGTTGGACAGATTGTTGAAAAAGGATTGCAGGTTAGATTCAATCGATTTGGAGCATATGTTGAAGACCCAAGGCAAGGCTTTCGAAGGATTGCCAAAGGAGAAAAGACAAGAAGGCTTTTCACTTTTGAAGTGGAAGATACAAAGAACATAGCTTTGTTTAGCTATGGATCTCAAACTCTAACAGAGTTGGAGATATGGCACAAAAGGCTTGCTCACATTGGTGAGAGGACACTCAAACAGATTTGCAGGGACCAAAGTGTACTTGGTTTGCCTAATATCACAAGGCAACACATGATTTATAAGTGTGAAGCTTGTCAACTCGGCAAGGCTCATAGACAACCTTTCAATAAGAAAGGATATATGTATCAAAATCCTTTGGATCTAGTGCACACGGATGTGTGGGGTCCAAGTAAGGAGCCATCTATATCAGGCTCAAGATATTATGTGTCTTTCATAGATGATTGTAGCAGGTGGACCATTCTGTTTTTCATGAAGCACAAGGATGAAGTGTTTAATTGCTTTAAGAAGTATATTGCTCTTGTTGAAAACCAAACAGGTAGGACTTTGAAACGACTCAGATCAGATGGTGGAGGAGAATACTTCTCTTTTGAATTTGATGCCTTCTTGCATGAAAGAGGCATTAAAAGGGAAGTCACTACAAGGTATACACCTGAACTCAATGGTGTAGCAGAGAGGAGGAATAGAGCTATTGTCGAAGCTGCAAGGTCCATGCTCAATGAAAAGGGATTGCCGAACTACCTATGGGCAGAGGCTGTGTCGACAGCCACATATCTCATAAATAGACTTCCATCTAAGTCACTAGATGGAACCACTCCATATGAAGTGTGGAATGGAAGAAGACCTAGTCTAGAGCATTGTAAAATCTTTGGATGCTTAGCCTATGCTCACATTCCTTCTCAAGTAAGAGGGAAATTGGATCCCAAGGCAGAGAAGTGTGTATTCATTGGTTATGATCAAAACCAAAAAGGATATAGATTGTACAATCCAACCAATAAAGGATTTTCTGTGAGTAGAGATGTAATTTTTGATGAAAACAAATCATGGTTTGATGATGACAGGAAAGTGAAGCTGCCATATGACTTGGATGAAGATTTTCCATCACTTCAACCAAAGGAGCCAAAGCAGATTGAAGAAAGTGATTCGGAGATTGACCTAGAAGACTTGGAAAGACTAAAGCTATGGAAGAACAAAGGTAAAGCAAAGATGCAGGATGCTACATATGGACCCGAGAGCTCACATCAGCCACTTAGAAGGTCTTCGAGGGAGAAGAAGAAACCAGAGAGGTTTGGTTATGATACTTCTTTGGTCACCAAGCACTCAATCTATATTGCAAAGGATTCAACCAATGAAGAACCTACCACATTCGAAGAAGCACAAAGCAAGAAAGCTTGGAGAGATGCAATGGATGAAGAAATGGAAGCCTTGAAGGAGAATGACACTTGGGAGCTTGTACCTAACAAGCCATCTATGAAGATAATCGGATCTCGATGGATATACAAAATCAAGAAGAATCCAGATGGAAGTATAAATAGACACAAAGCAAGGTTAGTTGCTAAAGGGTTTGCTCAAACCCATGGTATTGATTATGAGGAGACTTTCTCTCCTGTTGCAAAAATGCCTACAATTAGGGTTCTCATAAGTCTTGCTGCATCTAGAAATTGGAATCTTTATCAACTTGATGTAAAGAATGCTTTCTTGAATGGATGGATTTCTGAGGAAGTGTATATGGCACAACCTCCTGGATATGAGGATGCACATCATCCTAACTATGTATGCAAACTAAAGAAAGCTTTGTATGGATTGAAGCAAGCTCCAAGAGCTTGGAATTTCAGATTGGTTACTTATTTGCAGGACCAAGGATTCAAAGCTAGCAAGGCGGATACCTCTTTGTTCATAAAGAGGAATGGATCTGAAGTGATCTATTTATGTGTGTATGTTGATGATATTATTATCACAGGCAATGATCTTGAAGGAATCAAACAGGTAAAGAGTCAAATGAAGGAGGAGTTCAAAATAAGTGACCTCGGACCACTCACTTATTTTCTTGGATTGGAGTTGATCTACACAGATTCAGGTATATACATCACACAAAGGAAGTATGTCCATGACATGCTCGTCAAGTTCAAGATGGAAAATACCAAGTGTGCAGGTACACCTATGGAGCAAAATCATAAGCTTAGTGCTTATGAAGGAGAGCCAATTGAAGACATCACAAGCTATCAAAGCTTGGTTGGAAGTTTGAACTATGCAACACTCACAAGGGTGGATATATGCTATAGTGTTAGCATATTGAGTCAGTTTATGCATAAGCCGAGAAGACCACATATGGAAGCGGCCAAGCGAGTCCTCAAGTACCTAAAGGGGACCATGAATGAAGGTTTGTTCTATTCATATACTTCAGATATTGAGCTAAAGGTCTACTCAGATGCAGATTGGGCCGGATCTAAAGATGATAGAAGAAGCACATCAGGGTATATATCATTTGCAGGTTCAAAAATCATTTCTTGGTCATCGAAGAAGCAACCAACCGTGGCATTATCTTCTACTGAAGCTGAATATAGAGGTTTGGCTAATGCAACTCAAGAAATCATGTGGTTAAAATCTTTGTACACAGATCTTGGACTTCATTCTTCAACACCTCACATTTTTGGTGACAACACAAGCTCACTACATCTAGCAGCTAATCCGGTATACCATGCTAGAACCAAGCATATTGAAGTCCACTACCATTATGTAAGGGAGAAGCTAATGAGCAAGGATATTCAACTATCCTACGTCTCTACAGATATGCAATGTGCAGACATGTTGACGAAAGCTCTTGATGGTACGAAATTAAGTAGATTCAAGTTGATGATTGGTTTGCAGGAAATCAAGGACAATTGAAGACTTATTTGGAGGCCAAGCATGTTAGGCTTGAGGGGGAGCTGTTGGTGCATTTTGCCCAAGCCTACATGCTTGATATGCTTGATATTATCCTCATTTGTAAGTCACATGAGTAGTCATGTGAACACCTCTTGTAAAAGAGTACATTTTATCTCTTGTAAATGGAAAAAGAAAAAAGTAAAAGGATGGCTTACCTCATCCATGATGTAAAAGCAAATTCATGGCTCCAACTACCAAAATCACGAATTTTTGAGCTGAGGGAATCTCTCCTAACTTTGGGGATCACTTTTAGGTGGAGCCATTCGAATTCGAATTCAAAACTCCCTCCAAGAATAGCTATAAAAGGAGCAAGAAGGAAGAGGCGATTAGCAAGCCTTGTACGTGACCACTTCATGTCATTTTGTAGAGATTGAAGAGCTTACTCCATAGCTCTATCATTCTACTCCCATTGTGCAAAGATTCATTGCCAATGTGGTTGTAATCATATGTGAATCTATACATTTATTATCATCTACCTCTCTGTTTTGTTCTCTGCTATACTCACTCAGAGCAGTAACTTCAGAAGGTCATATCTCGAGTTTTACTGAACATTTTTCAGTGTTTTAAAGTGCGTTGGATAGCTCTCACTGTCTAGTTTCTACCTATAAATTTTCAAGGTCATTGGATTTATACTTTTGGAGATATCTGCATTTTACTGCTTACTGGTCTATCTCTGCAGAGCCCCGAGAATTGTGGGAATATTCCAGAACTTGATGAAACTTGTTCTCAGTGCTCAGTCCATCATTTGAAGTGTTTTAACTTGGAATAGGAAGCTTGCTAAGTCTATTTGCTATGCCCAAAAGGAATTTTTCTAATTCCTTCCAGGTTGAGAGCACTGTTCATTTTTTCTAGCAGGTGTATGTCCAAAAATAGCAAGTTTTGGGAGCTAGTCATTTCGCAACTTGTCGGTCTTGACTTAAACTTTTGGGATACATGTTCCAAAGTACTTGGCTGATATTTTGGTGGATTTAGGAAGCTCAAAGGGTCTACTAATCAACTCTGAAGTCTCAGTTGGCTGGTGTGAAGCTGGTTGTAGCGGCACCTACTCATCTTTGGATTGCATCCACCATCTCTCTTCACACTTGTGTGTGTAGTTAGGGATTGGATAGACCTAGGAGCTAGGTGGAATGATGTGGTGTGAGAGTGACGTAGTTAGTAGGTGGGCATGGATTTACAACTGGGGTCTGGGGGTTTATTACAAGTTTTAGGTTGCCAAACACAGTGGATGGGTTTTGATATTGATTTTGTGGAGACTCTGAAGAGTTTGATAGGGGTATCTACTTGAGAATGAGGCTTTTTAAGGACCCATTTACGAGTGATTCTACTTTTGCGCATGGAATAATATGTGTCCGTGCGTGGTGTGTAAGACTGGGTCTCAGATGTTCGAGTGAGTGAAACATGTTGTACTGGGTGTCGCCTCGATGTAGCTATTTGAGCCCGCAAGCAAGCCTTAGGCACCCAGATTTGTCGTGATTGTGGGCTGGCCTTCATCGACTTCTTGGGTATCCAAATAGACTTTACTTTCGCAGAAGAACTTATGAAAGGCTTCTTATTAGTGTCGTGTTGTTGATTACTAATAAGAGGTTTTGGCCGTGGGGCTGGCCTGCTCGCAACAGGATGTTCACCTTTCCGCCTCCATATTTGTTTCAACGGCTGAAACAATCTGCTTTGCTCCTTTTTTTGGCCTCCAGTATAGGTAGTACTCTGCTCCTTCTGTACTTGAACGGCCGTTGGTTGCTGCATCCTTCTGGCTTTTGGGAAAGAAGGGAGTGCCGTCTTCTCCTTGACTCTGTTGTTGAGACAAGCCTCTTTCTGCATCATACAGTTTTGGACAAGAATAGCATTGTCAACTTCATGTGCGCCCTTGGAAGGACCAGGAGTTTGTGCCATACCTAGTTCCTTGAGTGCCTCATTTTCCAATTCAATTGTAATTTGATTATGATTTACCCATACCTGAAGAAGTCCGCTTCTTAGGTTTAGGTTGACTGCATGATCATAGATCCAGTCCTGACCCAAGACAAGAGGCTCAGTGAGGTCCTCATCTTGACACACTAATACTTTGAATATCATTACTTCGTCTTGAATGGAGATGGGAAGATCCACCTCGCCCATGCAAGGGGTTTCCACACCTCCCAATCCTATGAGATATGCTTCTATAGGATTGACAGTTAATTTCGACTCTTGACAGTAAGACAATTTAACAGCACTAGTGGCTGCACCTGAGTCAATCAAGGCTCTTACAGTCCTTGCACCCTTTCCTTGTCCTATCTCTAAGGTTATAAAAGGACGTCGATCAGTTATCCTATGGGAGCTGATACCTGAAACTTCACACATAGCCATGTGATATCCTTGATCTGCATCGGCATCTGGCCTAGGTTGCTCTCTACCTTGTCTTCTTAATTTCATTCTCCGTATGCGCTCTAAGGCTTCTGCTTGAGCTTCTTCTCGAATTCGCTTTTCTTCTTCTTTGCGTTTCTTAGCAATATTGAGTCGACTTAGCATTTCCTCTGAGAGAGGTTCCTGATATAACTTGACTCTGCATCCGCTAATGTAGCTCGGGAGAACGTCGCCTTCTAATGTGGCTAGTTGCACTGCTCCACTTGTGGAGATCCTATTAATGATCATGGGTCCATAACCTCTCTTTTTCAGTTTTCTCGCATGTTGCTTCAATGTGTAGACTAAAACTAAGTCTCCAGCCTTCAAGCCTTTATCCTTCACGTGGGCATCAAGTATGCCTTTTGTCGTTTCTTAGCAGCATATATCCCTGCAGCCGCTCTCAGTCTTGTTTCTCCTAATCGTTCAAGGTCAAAAAGTCTAGAGGAGAGTTCATGACCCGTCCATTCATGCTCGTGTGCTACTTTCAATGTAGGTATTAAGAAATCTAATGGTAGCACTGCATTTTGGCCAAACACCATCTGAAAGGGGGTGGCTTGGAGTACCGTTTTGTAGGCGACTCAGTATGCCCAAACAGCATGGTGTAGCTGTTTGTCCCAATCAGAGCGTTTATTGTTCACTAATTTGGTCAACACATTGCACATAATCTTGTTTGTGCTTTCGGCTTGCCCATTAGCTTGTGGGTGGTAGGGGGTAGACTTCTTATGAACTACCAAGAATTCTTGGAGTAGATTTTCAATCACTTCATTCAAGAAGTGAGTGCCCCTATCACTTACTAGCTCTATAGGTAGCCCATATCTTGTGAATACATTCTCAAACAAGAATTTAGCAGTTGTTTGAGCGTCGTTCTTCGTTGTGGTTTTTACCTCTACCCACTTGGTTAGATAGTCCGTGGCAACGATGATATATTCTGCATGGGAACCTTTAGCTGGGGGATTAATAGGACCTACGAAGTCTATTCCCCACTTAGAGAATGCACATCCACCCATCATAGGTTTCAGTGGCATCTCATCTTTGCGTATAGGATACTGAGTTCTCTGACAAACATCACACCGTTTCACATAGGTATGTGCATCCATGTGAAGGATCGGCCACTAGAAGCCCGCAAATAGTATTGCCTTGATCACCCGATCTGGTCCAAAGTGTCCTCCTGCTACACCTTGGTGAGCAGTTTCCAAGATCTTGAGATATTCACTTTCATGGACACATAGTCTCAGGTAACCATCTTTACCCCGCTTGTATAGATTATCACCAATGAGTGAGTAGTCCTGGGCTTCTTGTTCTAAACTCCTTTTCCTAGCCAGAGTCATGTATGGAGGGAATGTTTTCGTCCTTAGGAAGGATACTAGTGGTTCACTCCAATCTGGCACTATGGACACTTGATAAAGAGTGGCATGTTCCACAGGTGGTTTAGTGCAGCAGATTGGGCATTCCTTGCACAACTTTTGGACATCAGCCTCCATCGTCGGCCAATGCACTCCGAGTCTCCTTAGTGTCTGTAAGGTCCGTTGCTTTGAGTAGTGTTGCTCTAATGCACCTACATGTGCTAATTGCAACCATTTAGCGTACTCATCCTCTTCCACACAACAAGCCAAGATCCCTGGATCTGTGTGCTTGTACATACTTCCTGCCATGATGTGATACTTTTGGGCTTTTACTACCTCTCTATCCTGTGTGTTTATTACTAGATGGTTAGGCTCGTATGTCAATACTGGTACTAGTGGCTTAGCCCACTGTGGCACCACTTCCAAATTAAACAAGTAAGCATCAGGAAGGTCATCTGACACTCCTGGTGGAGCTTCTCCTGATGTTAGCCTAGATAGATGATCTGCTCTCAAATGAGTCTTCCCTTTCCTTACCACAACCTCAAAATCATATTCCATTAGCAAGAGAAACCATCTTACTAATCTTCCTGTATTGCATGGCTTGTTTACGAGATATAGCAATGCCTAATGATCAGTAAAAAATTTAAACTTATTTGCAAGCAAATAATTTCTAAGCTTTTTAACTGCATATACCATGCCTAGTCCTTCTCTCTCCGTAGTGGTATAATTTCGTTCAGCTGCATTCAATTGTCTACTGGCATAGGCAATTGGGAGATCCATATTACCTTCACCCGTAGGTTGTGCAAGTACACATCCAATAGCATAATTGGAGGCATCCACATGAACATGGAATGGCTTGTTCCAATCTGGTGTGGTCAAGATCGGTGCCGAACATAATCTTCGTTTAAGCTCATTGAAGGAATTCTCACATTCATCAGTCCACTCAAAGTTAGTCAAAAGTCCATACATGGGCTTTGCAATGACAGCGTACATATGAATGAACCGGCGGTAGTAACCACAATGCCCCATGAAAGCCTGTACTTCCTTGACGTTCTTTGGCCTAGGTAGTTCTGCGATGGCTCTCACTTTCTCTTCATCAGTGGATATGCCGTTCTTAGACACTATGTGTCCTAAGATTTTGCCTTGCCTGACCATGAAAACACACTTTTCTGGGTTCAAGCAGACCTGATACTCTCTACATTTGTCAAAGATTTGTCTGAGTTCAGGAATATGTGTTCGTCTGATGTTGGAACGAGCACAAAGATCATCAACATAGACTTCTAAGTTCTTCCTCAGGAACTCTTTAAATACATGACACATTAGTCTCTGGAAGGTTGCAGGAGCATTGGTAAGCCCAAATGGCATTACCCGAAAGGCAAATATGCCCCACTCCGTGGCAAAAGCTGTCTTATGTTGATCCTCTGGAGCTATGGCTACTTGATTGTAGCCCGAAAATCCATCGAGGAAGCTGTACACTTCCTTGCCTGCTACTCTTTCTAAGAGATGCTCTGTGATAGGAAGCGGATAGTTATCTCGAATTGTGGCTGCATTAACCTTCTTCAAGTTAATGCACACACGCAACTTTTCGTTTTTCTTGGGCACCACTACAATGGGGGATACCCACTCAGTGTGCTCAATTCATAGATAAATCCAACTTCAACCAGCCTATCTATCTCCTCTTTGATCTTAGCCGCATAATTATCATTATATGTATATGGCTTTTGCTTAGAGGGTTTGGCATCTGAAGTCATGGGTATCGTATGTGAGCATATGTCAGGGTCTACACCTTTCAGGTCCTTGTAGCTCCAAGCGAATACATCTCTGTATTCTCTTAGCAAGGCTATTAGCTCTTGTTCTTCCTCTTCTGTCAGGTCATGGCCTATGTACGCGCATCTCTCTTCTCCTTCTTCCATGGCTACCACTATTTTCTTGGTGGTTTCTTTGTTATCATAGGCCTCCCCTGATTGCGCCTCTCGTTTAGGCATTCTAATCATGACTCTCCTGTCATCTATCTCATACTTCTTAAAATTTTCCGGGACCTCAAACAAAGATTCTTCCTCTTCTGGTGTGACTTCTCTCTTCTTCCTTTTCTTTCCTTCTTCCTTCGGAGTCACATGTGTGGCTAGCCTTACATCATTTGTAAGCTCTCCATGCCTCTGGGGTTGAAATTCTACTTCATAGAAGTATTCTTCATCTGATGCAAAAGGTGGGTCCATAATGATTGACTCTAGATCGGAGTCAGTTGCATCCTCAAATGCACCAGGAGGTTCACACTCTTCTAACACTGCCTCTCCCATGATTGGCTCTATGGAGAAGACTAAAATGTCATAGCCATCCTCATCACAGTGGGGTGTCCATTGTTCTTCATTGATGGTTACATCCATTGTTGCTAGGATTTCTGCCCAGCCGTGGGGTTCAAATTCTTTGTCAGGAAAGACTACAGGTGCATAGGCTGGGTCTTGAATTGATCTATGTGTTTCTTTTGCACCTACCTCTCTGGCTTTTTCTCTCTTCTCTTCTTCTACTGCTACTTTGCACATCCATAAGTGGGTGTCTTCATGCATCCATGAGGATCCTGATCCTATGGAATGCACCAATTCTGCATCATCCTTGGCTCTATGGATGGGATTCCATTGGATAGGAGGGACATCTCTATGAGAGTAATCTTTGAGATTCACTTTGGTCGTAACACCTAAGTGTTGTAGGTACAAGGAGTTGGTTCCCCAGTCCTGTACCACTTGCAACTGTCGCATAAAAGGTCGTCCCAAGATCATCTCATAGGCATGATTTTTTCTAAAGTCACATATAGCAAATGTGTGCTCGAACTCAACACCACAGGTGGTGAGAGTTATTCCTTCTAACAACCCTAGGGGTCTCTCTATGTGACCATCGGCCATTTGCAATTTCATCCTTGTGGGCCTGAGTGCTGGCTTGCCCCAACGCTTCCATAGGGAGGTAGTAGCAATTGCAACACCTGCGCCTGAGTCTAGAATGGCCTTGGTGGTGTATCCTTGATGGGTGATAGGAAGATATGTGTTTCCCTCTTTGCCCTCACTCATGTCTCCTATCTTGTCCAATGGTATTTCTGGCACTGTTCTCTGGGACCCTACCTGGGAACGAGGTTTGGCTATTTATGGTACTTGTTTGGCTACATGTTTCCATAGCTCTGGCCTTACTTTGAGTAGCTCTTCTAAGGTGAGGTTGCATTGTACTTTAGTGTTTTTCACTACCTCTGTGTTCCTAGGTATGACTGAGTCCTCATTTCGTACCATGACCGTGGGTGCTCTCATGCAAGTAGACTTAGCTTCCCATGGGCCTGTGAAGTGGGGTAATTCTTGTAAAGAATTAGACTCAAAGACTAGTCTTTCTTGAGAGTGGGTGCTCTCTTGCTCCTCATAAATGGATGGGATGTCTTGTGGGAATTGGTCATGTGCATCATCCACAAGTTCAATGGGAGGAGGAACTTCACTTTCCTTAGCCCATTTGTCTTCTTGAATCTCTCGTAGGAATTCCGGTGTGAACCGATTCATAGAAGATGATGTGTCTGGCTCCGTCGAGTTAGGCACATAGGCTTCAAGCACATAGGTTTCCTGGGCAGGAAGACCTGCTCTTTCACTTGCCTTGTCCTTATGTTGAGAGGCGGGTTCCTTTTCTGATTGTGCAATCAGCTTCTCTATTCTTTCTAGCAGTCCATCAAAGTGTAACTGTGTCTTTGCTGAACTAGAGATGTTAAATAGGCGACTGGCTTCAAACATGGTCTGAGCCAATTCCACCATCTTAGCACAAATTTTGGTTCGTTCTAGCTCTTGTTTTGCTCTAGGGTAACACTTTTCATGATCAGTTATGTTTGGCCCTTCTTGGATTCTGGCCTGATAGGCTTTAAGCATCATATTAAGGTCCTCGGGAGTGGGATCTGCTAGGACTGATCCTACTCTTGGGGGTGGTGGAATTGTGTGAGGTGGGTTGGAAGGTGGCGGGTCAGATGGAGACGGGAATGGTGGTGGTGTGGTAGTGTGAGAGGGAGTTTGAGATGTGAGTTCAGTTATCCTGGCCTTTGTTTCTCTGACGCTTTCCTCGAGTTCACTCATCTTTTTTGCCCATTGCCTTTTCATTCTTTCACGACTATCTCTCCAAGCTCTAGTCCTTTTCTTGGTCATGCTCTCTGTTTCACTAACATCTGGGCTCTTTTCCTGGCCTACCCCTTGGTTTTGCTGCAATGCTTGAGCTCTAGTGACTACCTGTATGGGTGCAGTGGAAGTGACACCTCCTGTGGAATCTACCACTAACCCAATAACGTTAATAGGAGTGATTTTTGGCATATTATTGGGATTCTTAGGGCAGTCTCGTAAGAGATGCTCCTTTCCACACTCTTGGCAAAAGCCCTGGATCGTCACTGACTGGGGTTGTGTAGGTGGAGGCAAGGGACAATCACGAATGAGATGATCTCCCTGACATCTGTAGCATGGTCCTCTAGGGAATGGGGGTCTTACTTGCCTAGGTTGAAGTCTAGGGTTGGGGTTTGCGTACATGACGTTTGTGTAATCTGACTCCCAACTAGGTTCATTTGGCTCTTCACTATAGTAGGACTCACCATGTTCAGGAGACTGCATGTAGTAAGCCTGGGGGCTATCAACATGTGTAGAATCAAAGCTGTGATCACTGGGATCACTCTCTGAAATTTAACGGTGTTACTGGGACTATAGCTCTATTCAGGTTTTCTTCTGCAGCAGCATACTTTACTGGAATCACATTAGTAGGAGTAGGTGGTTGTTGTGCTAGCACAGGCTGGGGCCTCAGTTGGGCATGATATTGTGGTTGGTAATTCTGCTGAGGCCTAGTATACTGTTGTTGTGGGTACTGATTTTGGTATCTGCCTTGTTGAGGGTATGGCTGAGGGTAGGTTTGCCTAACCGCTTGCTTATTGTATGGGCAGTCTTGTGCTGAGTGATTTGTGTATCTTCGTTCTATGGTGCAGTACTGGCTACTAGGGTTTACTTGGGGTTGAGCCATAATGGGACATACATTCGCCATGTGGTCGCCCACACAAGTATAGCATCTTTTCACAGGGGCAAACCTTGGGATCTGTTTGCTAGTGACACCTAATTTCTGAGCTACTTTCTCTGCAAGTTCCTCAATTGATGTGGATTGCGTGGAAGAGAGACTAGAGGCACTATCTGAATCTTTGTATATCTTGGAAAGCTCTAACTCCTCCCCTAGGTTATCCTCGATGTCAATGCACATGCGTACACACTCTTCTATGGTCCTAGGGTCCTTCAAGTACACATAAGACCTCAATTTGGTACTTATCAATCCATCCAAGAATAAAGCCACTTGCTTAGCTGGTGTGGGTAGCTCCAAAATAGGGCATCTTTCTAGGTATTGCCTAAATCTTCTTCCCGCAAGTCTCACGGTTTCTTGAGGGGTTTGTTTGAAGCTGTGAATCAGCGAGGAAGTGTTATGTCTTATGCCAGTTTTAGAGAATTCGATAATGAATGCCTCTAGAAGTTGGTCTATGCTCCTGAACTGTCTCTCGTTTAGTGGCTGAAACCATGTCAGGGCAGTGTTCCTAAGGGTTAGACCAAAGGCATTGTACTGCGTGAACAGATCTTCTACTTGTTCAGCTCTCAAGACTTGCCTAAACTCAGCCACATGATCGTATGGATCTCCAGTACCATCGAAGTAGTTCTTCATGGACTTAACTAGCTGAGTCGGTCTCAAAGTCCTTGTGTGCTCTCTAGGTCGTGGTAGAGGAAACTCATCCGCATTTCTTTGATTCCTGGGAGCTCTAAGTACCTCAAGTTCTACTCTATTTGTTTCCGCCCTCGTTCGTTCTCTGCCCCCTGGGTTGGCAAAGCTTACTTCTGGCCTATCTCTACTTCTGTCTCTTTGATTTCCATGAGCTTGGGATGTTCCAGCTCCAGGGTGACCATAGGACACGTTCGATCTTGGTTGGGAGAAGACGAATTCACCCTTCCAAGTGTAAGCATGTCTATCATGTTCTGTAACCACAAAGATCCTCTCTGAAGCGTGATCTAAGTAGGCCACTCTGCCTGGGCTATCTGGATCCTTAAACTCATAGATTATGATTGTTCCTATATCATTTGGCCGATCAGATTTATACCTCCAAAAGGCTTCGTCAATCTCTCGATTTAGGAGCAAATCTATGCTCTTATTATGGGGAATCCACTCTGGTGTGATAATCCTAGTGAGAACCGATTTGCCTCGAGGGGTTCTAGGTTCTGTACCCATGTTTCCTTGCTCTAGGTCACCTAAGTCAGCTTGTGGGATCACATTTCCGAATTTGTCCGTCCTATCTGGGTGACTGGTGACTACGTATATGGTTCCTTCTTTGTCCAAATATGCTCCGTTTTCAAACTTGACAGCTGGGTGATCTAGTCCTATGGATTGGTCAGGGTTTTTAATCTGGACCACAGATTTTCCTAGGCCGTCCTCATAGATGCTAGCACCTAATCGGTTGGTCCTAATGTATTCCAACTGCGTCTTGTAGGGGCCTTCCACCCTATACAAATATGGCACACCTGAACTTCCTGTGGGTCTGTCCATACCTTGAGACATCTCTGATTCACTAGTCTCCGAGCTAGGGTAGTATGGGTGGTGACTCAATTGCTGGGCCCAAGACCTAGCAGTGTGGTTGACACTAGCCTCTGAAGACCTAAGGCTTTGTCTATCCCTTACTAGATGTCGTCCTGATCTAAGGTTCATAAGCCTAACTGAATAGCCCAAATTTTCCCGAGTACAACCTTGTTGCTGAGTTCTTTTGTATTAGTCACTTGATTCTTTTTAGTGGTTACCGTGTTTATGCTCTTGTCAGAAATCACGTCGTCAGGAACATTTGAGTTAATTTTCGCACTGTAAGTTGATCGTTCCACGTTAGATTCTTTCCTTTAAGGTTATCGCATCACGAAGAGATTATGTTTAATCTTGAACTTGAGTGCATAGGTAGTCTTCAACTTGATTGATGCCTATCGTTGCCCTGACTTACTCCTAGCACTAGTCGTTCTTAGCCTAAGCTAGGAATTGACAAAGGGGGTTGAGAATTTCCAACCTTTTGTTTGCTTCTTGGTTGCCCTTGAGTGCCCAGGAAGCGTGTTCCCAAGCTTGCACTTACTCTTGCTTAGAATGCCCTTCGATGCTCTCAATAGATCTGTAAGAGTTCCAAAGTTAGCTCTAGACTTAAATTCCAAAGACAGAACCATTCACTTTCATTCATGAATTACAAACACCAACTTGCACTGTGCTTTTTTGGAAAACCATTCTAAAGATCCCTAAATTCTGTTCCCCTTGGGTATGGTCAACTTCAAAATACCCTATCTAATAATCCTGATATTAATTTTCATATAATTTCCTGGTTTCGGTTGTACTCCCCACGAGCTTTCCAACAAAACAAGAATCACAACAAACGGATTTCGTATGAGAAAGTTATGTCAGTTCAGGCTCCAGGGATTAAAACAGGATTCGAACAGGCTAACAGTTCTCAGGATTTTCTCAAAAATACATGTGTAGGGACCTCACAAATCACTAATGGCTTGCTTATTATGCTCAAAATTACCCCAAAAAGATGCAAGAAAAAACCCTAAAAATTTGGCCGATAAGGCCTGTCAATCGCGATCAACAGGTCTGTCAATCGCGATTGACAGAGGTGTCCGTCGGGGCCTGTCGGTCGCGATCAACACGTCAATCGCGATTGACAGTGTCAATCGTGATCGATAGAGTCGGTCGTTTCCTGTCAATCGTGATCGATGGTGTCAATCGCGATCGACACTTTTTCCGGGTTTTTCGCCATGAATTCAGTCGATCGGGGCTGTGTCCGTCGCGATGGACACGTGGCTGCAGGAAAAGTCAATCAATCGTTGAAATTCAGTCGGTCGCGATCGACGGTGTCAATTGCGACTGACAGAGGTGTCGGTCGTGGCTGTCGATCGCGATCGACGGTGTCAATCACGATTGACAGGGTCCTACGTGGCAGTCAGTCGGTCGTGGGGTCTGTCGATCGCGATCGACAGGTCTGTCGGTCGCGATCGACAGGGTCTGTTGGTCGTGGCTGTCGATCGCGATCGATGGTGTCGGTCGCGATTGACAGAGAAACACGGAATTTTTCAACTGTTTTTAGTGATTTAGAATGTGCTCATCATGTAGATTATGGTGGTGCACTTTGTTTGACCAAATGGGCGATTTTTCCGTCGATCGCGATCGACAGAGGCCGGCGACACAGAGACCGTTTCGTGACGTTTCGTACCTGCACGGAGTGCTGGAGATGATGATGTTGCCAGTACCTGCAAGAAATCTCTAGAAACAAGCAAAAACAACGCACACAATATCGCTCTCTCGCTCTCTCTCACAAGTGGAATGAGGGAAATGAGGTGGAGAAGGTGATATAATCCAAAACTGAAAATTTTCGTGATGATGGAGATGGAGGTGGGAGGTGGTGACGATGATGAAGGTGATGATGATGGTGAGGTAAGAAAGAGAAAAATAAGAAAAGTAAAGAGATTACCTACAACGCCAACGTCTCAAATCTACGTCTTACCATCACACGCTCGTCCTCAAAGCTCGATCCCCGGCAACGGCGCCAAAATTTGGTGTAGCTCAGTGATGAGTAGCACCTCCTTTAATGTCAATCGGGGAAGACGTGAGGATGGTATGAAGACCTCGAGCAAGTGGAGGCACAAGTGCGTGAGTGAGAAGCACACTAACATGCACACACATACATACACACGCGCACACACGGCAAGACAAAGAGTTAGAAGCAATGGAGTTCTTAGATTACTTTCAAAAAGCTCATACAAGTTCAATTCAATTACAAGCTAGCTTCAAAAATGAGCTCTCTAGCTCTATTTATAGTTTTTGACTAGGTTTTGGCTTTGTCCAGACCTAGTGTCCGGCCTAGTTAAAAATTAGGTTCTCTACCCTATTTGGAGGTTCAAACGAAGTCTAAAAAATGTGAAAACTGACAGGTAGATACTTCTAAAGCTCCTCAAGCTCAAGGACTCCTTGGCTTGCACAAAATGGAGCTACAAAAATGTGAAATGGTATTTACAAGGGTTTTTAGTGATGAAAATCACTATTTTTGTAGGGATTTCTTCTAACATTTTGACATACATTTCCTGGAGCTCCCTACTTGCTCCTTCTCCTTGTGTCCACCTCTCTTATATGCGTAAATGTCTTGAAAAAATATTGGCCTACTTGCTAGACCGTCGTTGACTGCTCTGTCTGCTTGTACTTTCCCTTCTCTCTGACTCCCTTCGTAAGCTTCCTTGCCTGGTGAGTCCTTCAGTTCCAACATCATCCTACTTGTAAGAGTCATCAAGTCTCATGGTACTAAAAGACTTTGCTACATAATAGAGAACCATCCTCTACATGGTGTGACATGGAAAGACCTACCAAAGTAGCGAGGTGTGGGAGAGAGCATCAACCATAAGAGCCTTAGAGGGCATAGTACTATCAAGAGTCAACACATCAACATAATAAGAAATAGCATTAATTTTTTCAACCTACATAGTTGATGTAGATGGTGCAAGTAGCTATTTAACATGTCCATCAACATTCTGTCCTTCACCTTTAGCATTCTTTAATGCATAGCAATATTTCTTCATGTTTCTTTTCTTATGAAAATAATGGAGTTCGATATCCCTATTCCTTGATTTAATTCTACTCTTATTCCATTGACAATTCTTTTCTTTGTTCTTGCTCCTACCACATTGCCTCTACAAATCTCCTCACTCAAGAGTGCTCCACATATGTCATCGTAGACTGGCTTACCACCAAGTGAATTATTGCTAATAAATGTGCAAAAAGTATTGCATGATGATGGCAACAAGTCTGCTTTCATTTCGTTATCCATCTCCATTTTTTGAGCATGTAACTGAGAGAATATAGCATCAAACTCATTTAAATGAGCAAAAACACCATTTGTGTCCTTCATGTGAAGTTCATATAACTTTCTCATCGGATACACTGTTTGATGCTGTTTCTTTTTCATATATACTGCATAAATTAATCCAAAGCTTCTTTCCACTTTTGAAGTCCAATACTATAAAATAAATATTATTTGTGAGGTGTAATTGAATGGTAGATCTAACCATTCATCCAAATCATCCCAATCATCATCATCATCCATATTAACAGACTTCTTTGAGATTCCATTCACTGTCTCCTCTGAATCAACACATCTTTAGTCTCATTCTTCCATTAGAAGTCAAGAGATGTATCTGATGTGAATCCTTGGAGCAGAACAAGTACTCTTGTGAAAGCTTTAAAGATGAATTGGCTAAGAATTTGGTCTTTATCAAAGAAAAGATGATCTATGATGCAAAACTTGGGGAGAAGGTGAATATAAAATTTCTTTGGGGAGGCACAAGAGTGTTTTTCCTTGGTAGCTCCAATAACTTTGCTTCAACTTCTCATATGTCTATGTATGCATGTCAAATAATTGATGATAATGATAATCTAGAAGCTTGGTCTAGAGTGATGAAATCATTGGACAGAGGAAAAATGCAGCAAGAAATCTTAAAAGTGGCAAGCAACAAAATCCGAGGTGTAAGTGGATGAAAGGATTTAGTGGATACACTCTCATTGGTCACGTATCTAAGCTCTTCAATGGAGCATGAAGCAGTAGTTGAAAAGAAAAGGAGACGGGTTAATGAAGGTAAGGAAGGGAGGAAGAGAACTAGGTGACAAGTGGAAGCATCACAAGACCAACCCCAATTACCAACCCAAAGTCGACCCACACAAATAAATCAACCTACTCAGATTATTCCATCACCACCAACAACAAATCAATTAAATCAAACTCTAACTCAAACTCAATATCTTGCTTTTGCTGAGGTGCCGATTCCTATACAAACTACTAATCTTCCTCAAGACCACAAAATAAAGACCGCAAAAAGAGGACAAGGTAAAGCAAAGAATCCATCATATATGTTGAAGTCACACATTGAGCAAGCTATCGATCTAAAGCAAGTTCTCTAAAAATGAGTACTTGATAGTGCGATTGAGGTGAGATGTTAGGGATAGTCAAGTGGGAGTTCCTAGAAGTGATTATTGACCTCTTAATAAGAAAATGAAAACCAATAATCAAAGTCCAAGAATTTGAGATGATGGATGAGGATTCACTTGTTCAAGTCTCAGAAAAACAAGCATAGGAAGAGAAAAATATGTTTCAACAAATTAAAAGTAATGTGCATCCATGTGCACATGAGGAAATGTATTTGGAACAAAGTTCTCAAGAAGCAATTCCTTCAAGTCACTCTACCAAGGACCATTAGGCTTGAGCCACAACAAAGACATTAGTTAGGTTGGATAAGATTAATACTCATGTGGTTGCTCTTATTGATCATGGATCCAAAATTAATCTTATGTCTAAGGATCTTTATATGAAATGAAAATGGCTGATTGACATGTAGCTGGGATGAAGAATTCAAGTTGCTAAGATGATGTTGGGAGCGCTTTTTAGTGCATGTCCACAAGTGCAGGTCATGAAAGATGATGTGAGTGACTACCAAAATTTCTTAGTTCAGGACTACTCTAGGTATTCAATGATATTAGGGCAACCATATATTACTACAATTAGACTGGAAACCAGAGTTTTGGAAGATGGCTCATCTTACATGAGAATCCAGAGTAAAGATGGTGAGAAAGCGGTTCAATTCATGACAATCTGCATAGATCATGTCAGGATTAGGAATTCTCTTAGAACGAGGTCTATTCCTAATGAACTTGATGAACAAAGTTTTTGAAGAAAGCTTTCATAATTTGAGAGTATGAAAGCTTAGATAATGGGAAGTTCTTGAGTGTAAATATGTTCATAACAAGCTTTATAGCACTTTCTTCATCTAATTCTTTCGACTTTCATGTTTTTTTAGAATTAAGGAAGTGGGAAAAACAATATGTAATAGATCTTCAAAGAAACTTTTATGGGTAAGTTCTTGACTTTGATGAAGAGATCTGTGGGATTTCTGACGAGATCTCTTTTGTTGATACAATATTTGACTTACAAGAGTTGATTAATGGGAGGAGAAGTGATTTCTTGATTCACGTTCACTTTATTTCCATGTATAGGGAAATAGAGAAATTTGAACTGAATAAAGAGAAAGACAAGTTTCTGTCAAAACAAAGAACAAAAAAATTGATAAAAAGGTTAAATTAGTTGCAATTCCGCTTCTTGATAATAGTAATCAACTTATGAATGGATCAAAAAACCATCTGCCACTCAATGATAAGAGAAAGATAGGACATGATTTCACTAATAAAACTGTTCAAAAAATTCAATTAGGGAAAGATGACTTCCTTAATGAAGAAGAAAAGAACATATTCTCTCAGATGATTCTTAGACATGGGAAAGCTTTCTCCTTTGATTCTCAAGAAATTGGGTGTGTTGGTCCATCTATGGTATCGGCAATGATAATTTTCATGATACAATACATTCCATGGAATCTTCGACCAATTATGGTTCCAAAGGCTCATATTTCAAGACTAATTGACCTTTTGAATGAGAAAATTAGAATGGGGATTCTTGAGCCATCAAGTGCTCCCTATTCTAATCACTGATTTACTATTCCAAAAAAGAATAGGTCTTTGCGATTTATTTAGGATCTACAATCAGTTAATAAAGTGACTATTCAAAAGATGGGGACTGGACCAACTGTAGATAAATATGCAAAGGCTTTCTCAAGAAGATCAATTTACTCAATGGGAGACTTGCATTTTGGATATGATTCTAGTTAGCTTTTGAGAGTCATGATTTGACGACCATGAGGATGGCACTTGGACTTGTGTGCATGTGTACCTTGCCACAAGGAGCCATGAACTTAGTGGCACAAATGATGAATGGTATGCATAAGGTTATAAGGGATTTTACTCCACACTTGACCATGCCATTCATCGATGACATTCCAATTAAGGGATGTGAAGAGAAGAATAAAGATGAGACTCTCGATGATAATGGATGTCAAAAGTTTGTTAAAGATCATATAAATGATTGTGAGTCCATTGTTAGTCGAGTGGAAGAGAAGCATTTGGTCCTCAATCATCGAGGTGAGGAGATTTCTTGGTGCATGTGTTTTCTATGTAGTTTGGATTCCGCATTTGGAACGTGTAGTAGATCCACTCTATCAACTCCTAGAAAAGGGGCAAAAATTTCAATGGAAGGAAATCCATACTCAACCTATGGAAAAATTAAAAAAGGCACTCTTAGAGGCTCCATTGCTAAGAAAGAATGACTACACTGATAATAAACCAATTTACATTACTATAGATATAAGTCCAATAGGAATAGATTGGGCAATTGGCCAGGAAGATGATCAGGGGAAAAGATATGCCATTTGGTTTGGAGCTAAGGTGTTCAGTTTTCACCAAAGTGGTTACCCTTAGATCAAGCGGGAACTCTGGGGAATAGTGATTGCATTAAAAAGTGATTAAGAGTACTTAATTAGAGCGAATGTAGCAGTGGAAACATATTGTTTGCCATTGTTAGGGATGACCATAAATTGTACCACTGTGGACATTGCAATCCTAAGATGAATAACATATATTGAGTCACTAAACCCTGATTTTGTCCATATAGCTAGTAGAAATAATGTAGTGGCTGATATGTTATCACGAGCAATATACGAAGATGAAGACTTGATGACTTCAAATGATGAAGATATAGGCTCAGAATTTTATGCTTCATATGTATACACCTCTAGCCTTGATGAAGCATGCACAAGGCCCAATAAATATAAGTTTACCTATCAATTCGTGAAGACAAAACCTGACATCAAATTTTTGAAAAGAAGGAAACAAAAGAATTTAGGAAGTGGAAAAGAAAATAAATAGCGAAATAATAATATTTATGAAATTCAAATGGGAATAATAGAGAGATTTAACAAGAGTGAATATGAAAGTGAATGTAAATAAATAAAAAAATATTTAAGTACTATGTCTCCTGATCCAAACATGAGTAAAGAAAGGTTCAAGAATGTTCAACGGAAATCAGATAATTATTTTTTAAAAGATGGTTTGCTATAGAGATGTAAACTTGGAATGAAAAAAATTCCTCAATGGGTTGTAATGGAGCAAAAGAAAAAATTATGAGTGAGATGCATAATTCATTATGGGCTAGATACAAGGGCTTCCAAGGATTATACAAAAATATAAAAGAAAGATATTGGTGGCTTGGAATGTATGTAGATGTTCACAATTATGTGCCCACATGTAAGATTTTTCAAGTGTTTTTTAATGTAAAGCATAGGGATGAATTACATCCAACCTATCCTTTGAACATCCATTTTAAATGGGTTGTTGATTTGATCACAATGCCTTTAGGAATACAACAAACGAAATACATTGTACTCGCAAGAGAAGATTTGAAAAATCATGTTGATGGGAGAGCTCGGAGAACTTAAACTACAAGTAATGTATGTAAATTTCTATTAGAAGATGTATTTACCAGGTTTGGATACGTAGAAAATATATTGCTGATAGAGGTGAGCTTACTGCTCGGGAGCCAAAGGATTTCTTTGCAAAATATGGTATCTGGCTATCATTCACCACAACATATAACCTAGAAGAAAATGACGAAATTGAATGTGGACATTCTCCGATCATTAAAGACTTGGCAAAAGCCTACCATGGGAAAATCAAGAATTGGTTGAAGTATCTTCCCTTTGCCTTGTGGGAAGATAGGATGACGTGCATAAGGACTACTAGATATATGCCAATGGAACTAATGTACTATCAAAAAACTATACTAGTGACGGAGTCACATGCTTTAGCATGGAGCTCATTGCCTTGGGAAGATGAGATGACAAGAGAGGATCTTCTAGCAGTGTGAATCCTTCAATTGGGAAGAGGGAGAAGCTTGATAGAAGAAGCAACAATCAAACTGAGAGCCTCAAGAGAAAAGAAAAAGATATCATCTGAAAAATCTCGTAGATTGAGGCCCATAGGGATAAATGAAGGTGATTGGATGTTTGTCTATGATAGTTCATTAGACATGAAATATGAAGCTCGATGTAAATTAGTAAAGAGGTGATTTGGACCTTATGTGGTATGTAAAGTGTTTAACAATGGCACATACTCACTTAGAGAGTTAGATGGGAAAAATTTAAAAGACTTGATCATTGAGAAAAGAATCAAAATATTTAAAAGAAGAGAAACTGAGAACTATGAAACATTGGAAGAAGAAGAAAAAGAAGAAGGAGAGGAAGAAAAAGAAGAAGAAGAGGAAGAAAAAGAAGAAGAAGGGGAAGAAAAAGAAGAAGAAGAATAAGAAGCTAGGGAATCAAGGATATAGAATCAATATACTAGAGAAAAGTAAATTAAGGCTTGAAAAATCAAAAGATGTAAATACGTACATATGTGTGTATATATGCAGGTAAAAGAAAATAATTAGATAAAAAGTCTAAACATTCATTTTTGTTATGTTGTTACACAGTCCTAAAAAAAGATTAAGTGAAACAAAAGATTGAAGATGAGTGACAAAATGTCATCCAATACTCTTAATTCGGGAAAGAAAGGATGAGAAGAAGGTGATGAAGGGGCTAGTCAGAGATGGCGGATGGATCCAAAGCTTGAGGAGATGATGATAGACCCGCCATAGGAGGAAATACAAATAGTGGAACAAATACAAGGAGAGAATAACATCTAGTTCATATGAAACTTTCTTCTACTGCTTGTGAGGAGGCTTAGACTGGTTAAAATGTTTTGAATGAAGATCTAGATCCCATTTATGTTCAATGTATATAAATAAAGGTAAGGTCATATTGTTTATGTTTGTGTTTCACTCCAAAGATATTTCAAATTCATTTGAATAAGACTGTGAATTACAAGCTTGAAAGTTGACATTTTCTATTGTAAATAAACAAAAGCAAGTAATGTCTTTTGACCTTGTGAAATATTGTGTGTGTGCGTTTATGTGTGTTATGTGATCGTGTGTCTTTTAGTTTAGAATTCTAGAAAGAATTCTTAAAGAAAAGTTAAATAATGTGGATAAGTTGTATATAGTGAGGTGAAATACCTAATGATTTTCATTGATTTTTTTAGAAGAAAACATGAAACCTAGATTAGCAGACATTAACGCTTCGTGAGTGGGATTTATTGATTCCTACTATTTCTCCTTTGCCAGATCCTACCTCTAGATAGCTTATGATTCAGGCAAACCGTCATATACCAGGCAGCTATATATGTATGTGTATGTGCTGTCAATGTGTTGCGATGGGGTAGTAGGTGGGTGGAGCTACCCTTGTTAGGTGATCAAGGCTATGAGCCGATGCTAGCTTCATTGTATGGCCTTACTTGTATGTTTTCATGCACCTATATGGGTCAATAGGGAGGTGGAGTCACTCAAGCTGGGTGGCCAGAGCCATGAGTTGACTTCGATTTTGTATGGGGTTGGCATTGTGTGTTGTGCACTGTGTTGGGTCAGCAGACAAGTGGGATAAACCTAAATGGGTGGACATGTCCACGAGTTGCACCCGATTTTAGCATAGGCCAACTTGGGTCAATAAAAGGTTGAATAAATAAAAATAAAGGCAAAAATGCTGAGTTGGGATGAAGTGCAAAGAAAAAGAAAATAAAGTAAAAATAAAAGAAAAATAAAAAGATATGATGGGGCTTGTATGGTAAGAGATCAATTAGGGGAAACAAATTGTAGTTCCACAAATAAAGTTAGTAGGGATTAGTATATGTGTGTGCTTGGAATAAGCTACTAAATCTAAATAGGTTGAGCGAACAGAAGACATATGAAGCTTACGATTCATTCATGTGATTGCTAGTCTGACTATATTGGCTATAACATAATAGATTGAATATGAAACTTGAATCTACTTTATTCCCTAAGTTCATGCAAAGTTCAATATACTTGCATGAAATAAAAATGCACGTGTTTTTGTTTCTTTGAGTTGATCTCATCCACATCTAATTGCTTGATACTTTTTTTTGTTGATTGTTTGGAATGCAGATTGGCACATCCAGAGGATGCATAGGTCCAGGGGGGGTGAATGTGGTCAGAATTGAAGTCAATCCTAGAACCAATTCAAACCCACCAGCCAAGGACAATAAAAGGTAAGTGTAATCTGGGTGGAAAGAACATATGTTTGCTATTTTTTGAGGTTGGTCAAGTAGAAGATTCAGGAACTATCATAAATCATATGGATATTTTAAGAAGTTCAATGCATAAGGAGATTTATTAACCTAGGTGAATTCTATCCTTGAACATATGATTGAATATGTATCCACGCATTGTTTAGATGTTGGATTCAATTCGTAAGCATTGGAATCTACAAGGAGAATTAGTGTGTGCGTATATAAAGAATGTGATGCGTGTGTGATTTGAAGCCCTTGAATAATGCATATGTGTATGATTGAGTACACATGTGTAAATACCAATGTGAGTGCTTCCATGTGTATTGCTGTGTGCACACATGCACACATTAGCTCAAATATGCATATAAACATATTTGAGCTAATGTGTGCATGTGCATATGAGATGTATCTTTAACTATATGTTTGCACCTGCATTATGTGTTATGTGTTTCCTTGTATATGTGAAAAAGTCCTCTTATATGTGTGCTAAATGTGTGTTTCTATGTGTGATGTGAGCACATGCGTTGTACAAATAATATAGAATGCATATATATAGATATACTAAAAAAGAAGTCACGTGAGGGAAGTAGGGAAGAAAAGGCAAAGCTCCGGTACAACTTATCATGTGAGAGAGGTGAAGAAGAACTGGATACTATAACATATACGAAGAGGTAAATAGCAGCGGTTCGCATGGCATGTTGAAGAGCACTAGATGGTGAGTTCTTCATCTACATGGTTTTGTCTTCCCTGAAATGAAAGTGAAGAACACTCTTCTCTTTTTTAGGTTGTTGGTGCATACACAGTTCAACATGGTGAACTGAGTGAATTGAGAAGTTTTCTCTTTCATAGAAGAGCAATTGATTACTTCAAATCTAAATTTCTTCAAAACGTGATCAAAGGGGAAAAACATTGAACTCACTAATCCATCTGCAATCTTGTATGAACGTGCACTCTATTGCATCATGATAAATGTGTTGAGTTATGTGCACTCTGATTTTTAGAAGGTGCAACACATTCAGATTGTTGTATGCAAAAATGAATTCATTTTAGCAGTGGATGATAGAATTTGCATTTTTATTTTCATATATAAGTGTCATGTTGACATGTTGCACATGCTGACTCGCATCCGAATTGCATTGCTTTGCTTTCAGAATTTATGTTGCACTTGTGGCTTCATGTGCAGTGTGAAAGATACTATGAATGGAGGAACATGCAAATTGTCAATGTATGTGTGTGTGAACTTAAATATGTGTGTGAAAGGACATAGCGGGTGATTGTTTGTATGTAATGTGGATGAATGGAAAGATGGGAACGCAATTTTTAGAGAATGGATGTACTTAATTGAGCATGAAACATGTGCAAAACAGAGAAGAATATTCACTTCAATTCACATATAAGCTTAATCTTTAAGTTTATCTTCGTGAAGAAATCTGAAGTTCTATTGGAATTCAAGGGTGGCTTCGTGAAGAAATCTTAAGTGAAGTTCTATTGGAATTTAAGGGTGGGCGATTTTTTATGATTATTTTTAATGTTGCGGTATCTGTGTTCACATAGAAATACAAAGAAAATATATGTGAGATCCATTCGGGAACCTTTCATTACCATCTCAATCGAGAAGAAAGATCTCTAAGAAATGCATGGAACATGAATAAGATGAACAAACTTAACATAGGATGTAATCAAACAGAATAAGAGTCTCGTGGACTATCAGAAGCTTCTAGGCATTGAAAGAATTTGAATCTCCTCGTCTTGGGTACTCTAGTGCATCTTCTAACCAAGTTTTCAACCTCCCTCTTGAAAAACCTGCGACAATGGGTATGGTACACATGGAACACCCCGTATCCCACAAAGCAAGAGTAAGACTGCTCGACGACAAACACTAGAAAAGATTGTCCCAAGGCATTTGATATAATATGACCCAAAGGCATTACCACTCTCCTTAGGCCCACACATGTTCTATCATAGAAGGAATTTGAACATTTGCCCCCACCTCAAGAGACGGAAAGTCCAACCACCCATATTACTGTGTGGAGACAACATCTTGCCCTTTGTACATTAGCTCTTACCATCATTTATACAATTTTATTTCCTTGGTTGCTCAAAAAAAAATCCCCCACATGGAAGCGAGTCAGTCCACGTACGACTATTCAATACATAAAAGCGAGAAAGCTATTGCTTATTTATCTTTTCTACATGGTGCTCAGTGTTGATTTTTGACAGCCATATTGTCCAGTTTTTCCCATTTTGGCCATATTGTCCATTTTGGCCATGTGGCAGAAAAGCAATAAACGCCATCAGTGTTGTATTTTGACGGTTTACCATGCCTTTCAATTTTGAAGGTTATGTATAGATAATACCTGTATTAAAAAATTATTATTAGACCTTCAAAAATTACATTAAAAATGGAAAATACAGGTATTATCTGTACATAACCTTCAAAAACTATTAGACCTTCAAAAATTACATTAAAAATTATAACCTTCAAAAACTATTAGACCTTCAAAAATTACATTAAAAATGGAAAATATGGTACATAACCTTCAAAATTGAAGGGTATGGTAGACCGTCAAAATACAACACTATGGCGCTTATTGCTTTTCTGCCACATGGCGCGTATTGCTTTTCTGCCACGGATTATTGCTTTTCTACCACATGGCGCTGATTGCTTTTCTGCCACGGATGTGTCCTGCTTGTTGTACGCTTATTTTCTTCTCAGCAGTAGGAAGTCTACATAAACGACAACAATGTATCCCAACGAAGAGACCAGCGGGGATGTGTACACACACAGGAAATTTGTCATACTCGCGGTTTCTCACTTGTTCCCGATCCGAATTCGTGTGAGAAGAAAACTTCGTTTACAGACGGAAGTACTGATAGTCACGGTAGAGAACAAAGAGCATTGAACACTGTACTTCATCTTTCATATCCCATAACAACAGCTCATCCCGTTTTCTATTCCCCTCGCACCTGTTCATGACTAGAAGTGGTTGCGAATAAACATGCAAAGAGCTGTAGTCTGTAACGCTGAAAGATACGCCATCTATTTATATTACTTTGTACAGTCACAATAGATCATGAACATGGACATGTATACATGTATACACAGAAGACAATGTATGCACGTATATATGTGTATGTATGTATACATGTACATACATGTATACACAGAAGACGATGTCGCAGCGTTTTGTAGAATATTAAAATGCTCTCTCTCTATATAATATAATCTTGTTCCTGTTCAAGTTCAAGTTGAACAATATACGAAGAAACAAAAGGGAAGGTTGTTTGTGGGTGTTTCTTCCTCTGTGTGAATGTGGTCATCGTCTTGTCTATGAGATTCTTCTGAAGAATCTTTGATTGAATATGGAGCAGGAAAACACGCGCAGACATGTTCTGTAATCAAGATGACAACTTGGGCTGAAAAAGCAGCCTCCGTTCCAGAAAAACTCACGCCTCTGCAAGAATCGAAAATTCCGCAAATGCTGGACTTTTCGATGTATTTTATGTACGAAATGAAGGTGCCATGGAGTGCTGACCATCGCACCAGTCGCTTTTTGACTTGGAATCGGTCAACGGGTCGTGTTATTTGGCAATTGCCTGAGAGGTTTCAATTGTCTTCGCTTATGAGTCATGTTTAACATGAAATCATGTATCATGTGGTTGTCCCACTGTTTGTTTTGCTCCAAGATAGTTGTAACCGCAGTTTAACTCAGCTTTATAAACTGTTGTTTTTGTGGGATATGGGGGGTTCCATGAGTATTATGTCCTTCCTTGTACAGTTGCAATTTCAAAGTTAAAGTCCAGAGGAGTCCTCGGCCAAACCTTCATTTAAAAAGAAAATTGTCGCCGCCTATGAGTCACTTTGTGGGAGAGGGGAACTCAAAGAAAGCGCTACTTGGAGAAGTTATAAACTCTTCTTTTTCCTTACGAAATGGTGTCAAGGGGAAGCGGTTTGGAAGATATATAAAAAAAAGATATGGAGCGAGTTTCGACTAGCATCCAAAGAAATGGTTGATTGAAAAATTCATTGGTTAATTAGATAGAAGAATATGTAATTATAAAAAGTCCTCTGTTGTCAAACACCATAGGATTGCCGTCTTGGAAAATAACAAGATCAAAAGTAAATGGACCAACCATAAGGGCAAAGAAACATTCATTAAGTTTCTGTGTAACTCCCACTAATACTTAGTTTCGCTGTTGAATCTTGATTATCACCTCTATTGCACGTTGGGGGAGTCCTACCCATACTTTGTGGGACATTAAGGATCCCAAGAGCACTATGCCCATTCATTGTACAACTGTTATTTTTAATTAATTAAATCAAGGGAGACAAGGTTAAGTTGAACTTCATCTTCAAAAAAAAAAGTTGTCGTATCCTTTCTTGCTAGATTAGCTGATTGGGTAGTTGGGTTGTCGGCTTCTCAAGGCATGGGTTTAGGGCAGTGTCAAACCTTGCAAGCTATAGGGGGGCACTCCTCATCATTTATGGTGAGAAGTCCAAACTAGCCACTCATCATTTATGATAGTTTTGACTAAAGAACTCATAATATTTTGAATTTTTTTATGATATATAAAAGATCTTTGATAAATACAGAATTTTAATTCTTGTTAGTTTATTGATCATGATTTCTAATTCTTGATTAATCTTCAAAAGAAAGAGCTTTACTACGGATATTCAAATTAGTTGAGGAAAATAATTGTGCTAGGTGGTCTAAACGAACGGAAAAAATGGAGATTGTTAAGGTAAAATGAGAGAAAATTTGATGGAAGTTTTGGTGGATTTATAAGGATGTGTTGGGTGTGTCTAGAAGTGTGAGAGACACACAAGAAGCACACACAAGGAGCACAAACGCAGCAAGACACGTGGAGAAGACGATGGCTGGAATAGCTCTCTCTCTATTGAGGATGAATTGAACTGAAGTAAGAGTTGAATAATATCCCTAAGTACAAAGTACCACCACATATGAGAGTATCAAGTATTTGGTAACATGGGGAAAAAACCTCTAGCTAGCACTAGAGTAAAAAGTGCCCATGTATAGGGAAAAGGTTCACATCAAAGCTACTCGAGGAACACATAAGTGCAACAAGCCCCTTGGAGCGAATGATGTGAACACATACAGGGAGTGACAGATCAGCCCCCACAAGGTAATAATCCTAAAGTTTTGTGAAAAGCTTCAAACTTTTCCCGTGGAAGAGCTTTGGTGAATATGTCTGCCACATTATTTGTGTAGGCATATATACCAAACCAATATCTACTGCATGAAGGATCCCTCTCACATAGTGATAATGCACCTCAATATGTTTGGTCCGTGCATGAAACACTGGGTTTCGTGCAACAACTAAAGCACTCTGACTATCAGTGAGAATATGCGTAGCATCATCAATCTCCATGCAAAGATCCAACAATAGGCATCTCAGCCATATACTCCACTATAGTTGTGAAAACTTCCCTGTACTCAGCTTCACAACTCGATGTGGCCACTGTAGGTTGCTTCTTATTCAACCAAGATATGCATGAGTCTCCAAGGAAAAAGCAATTACCACTAGTGGACATGCGAGTATCATAACAACCAGCCCAATCACTATCTATAAAAGCATGCAAGCATGGCTGAACATCTTTGCCATAAAAGAGAGCTAAGCTCAAAGTGCGTGTGAGATATCTAAACACATGTTTTACCGCTTGCCAATGCTTAGTGCCAGGGCTATGCATGAATCTACTGAACTGGGAACTGCAAACTGTATATCCGACCTTGTGTTGCATGCATATATAAGACATCCCACAACTTGCTGATAAAGAGAAGTGTCAAATGCATCACTGGAATCCTCGATTGAGAACCTAAATCCTATCTCAACTGGTATGGCTTGCAATCCTCAAAGTCAAAATGCTGAAGTAGTTTTTCAACATACTTTGCTTGATGCATAATAATTCCCCCCTCAACGCATACAAACTGGATGCCAAGATAGTAACTCAAAAGACCAAGATAAGTGATATCAAAAGTATGCTGCAAATCAGCCATAAGAATGTCAAGTTTTGCATCACATGACCCAGTCAAGAGTATGTCATCGACATAAAGAACAAGCACTATAAGATTAGCCCCATTTTTACGTACACAAAGAGTTCTTTCAATCGGACTACATGTGCAGCCAAGAGCAATCAAGTGCTTATGTATTTTGTCATACCATGCACGTGGAGCTTGCTTGAGACCATACAAGGCTTTCTGCAAGTGACAAACCATATGCTATTTCCCTTTCATAGAAAATACAAGAGGTTGCTTCACATAGACCTCGTCTTGCAAATCACCATTCAAGAAGGCTATTTTTATGTCCAACTGATGCACTTTCCAACCTCGATGGGCAGCCAATGCAACCATGGTACGAATGGTAGTCATACACGAAGTAGGTGCAAAAGTTTCCTCATAGTCAATGCCATATTGTTGCGCATATCCTTTGGCAACCAATCTAGCTTTGTAGCGATCAATGCTACCATCAGACTTTCTCTTAATCTTGTAAAACCACTTTGTACCAATGGCATTCTTTCCTTTTGGCAATTCACATAACTCCCAAGTACCATTCCTATGTATGGAATCCATTTCTGATTGCATAGCACTCATCCATTGTGGATCATCACATGCATCTTCAAAAGAAAGTGGATCTTCATTACATGTTGTAGCAATAAGAGAATAATCAACAAAATTACTTGATGCATGGTGAGAGCTTGATCTTGTTCTACCAAGTAAAGGTGCACTCAATTCGCTGTCCTGCAAAGTTTGTTTCAACCACTTTTGCATAGATTGTGCACTCTTCATAGAGATGCGTTCATTATGTAATACATCTTCAACATGTACATCATGCGTGGGCTGAATTTCATGCTCATTTTCAGCCATATTTTGACGCAAATGTTCAGCCATATGTGGCTAGAAATTTCCAGTAGTTTTGAAAATTTTTGGCTGAAAAATTTCAGCCATGTTTGGCTGGAAATTCTCTACATTTTCAACACTATTTTGCTAGAATTTTTCAACCCTTTGAGCCTCAGTTGGCTGGTCTACATGGCCATAGTCAAGCGCACAATTTTGGAACAAAGGCATGAGTGTATCGAACACATCCTGTGAGCTAATTGTTGGCTGTTTTTTGCATTCAAGTAGAGGGAAAACTGAATTTTCAACAAATAGAACATCTTGACTCACAATAATTGTGTTTGTCAATGGATGATACAAATGATATCCCTTACTTTCAGCACTATAACCAACAAATATACATTTCTTTGCCTTGTCATCAAGTTTGTGACGTTGTTGTGATGGCACAAGAGCATATGCCAAACAACCAAACACACACATATGACTAACCATAGGCTTATGACCATTCCAAGCCTCATAAGGAGTGATGGCTCTCAATGCTTTTGTAGTGCAACGATTCAACACATAGTTTGCACACATGACCACTTCCATCCAAAGCTTATCAGGAAGATGCATTCCTTTAACCATACATCATGCCATTTCAAGTAGAGTTCTATTTTTATGCTCGGCAACACCATTTTGCTGAGGTGTATATGGCACCATACATTGGTGTAAAATACCTCTTTCATGAAGAAAAGCATTAAACTCATGTGACATGTATTCACCACCACGATCGTGCATAGAGTCAAAAGCTTTTGTGAAGAAAAATTTTCAACCATAGCTAAAAATGCTTTGAAGCAAGAAAATACCTCATTCTTTGCTTTCATAGGATACACCCATGTATGGAAAGTAGCATCATCAATGAAGATAACAAAATATACATGCTTCCCAAAAGATGGAGTCTTGACGGGACCACATACATCACTATGAACAAGCTGAAATTTTCTTGTAGTGTGTGTATGAGTATCTTTTGGAAAAGAAGCACGATGCATTTTTCCAAGGATGCAACCTTCACATGCATGCTTTTCAGTGGACTCAAGTGTAGGCAAGCCAATAACCATGTCCTTCTTTTGCAAATAAAGCAAACTATTGAAGTTTAAGTGACCAAAACAAGCATGCCAAAGCTCCATTTCAGCCATGGAAGAAGTATGAGCAACCAAGGCATTCGAGGCAGCCCTCTTGTATGTATCCATGTGACACAAACCATTACATAATGTACCGGACATCACGATAACATCACCATTGGTGAAATCATGAACCATACACTTATCATCAACAAAGAGTACATGAAGTCCAACTTTGGCGGAATTGAAATTAAGTTCTTCTTGATATCGGGCACATACAATGCGTTTTTAAAGAGAATCACACCTCCATTTGCAGCCATAAGCTCAATTTCTCCTACTCCAATGAGAGGATAAGAGGTGTTGTTTGCACACACCACATGTCCTCCTTTGGGTGCATCTTTCAAAGAGGCAAAGAATCTTTTGCATGATGTTATGTGCTTTGAAGCACCACTATCAAAGAACCAATCGAAATCAGCCTCACTCACAACCATACACTTAGAATGCAAAGAGGATCATAATGACATGTAACAACACATGCCCAAAAATCTTGAGCCATGTTAGCTTCATCATTCTATGCATTTGCTGAATTTTTAGCTATAGACATGCCGGATTCCTTCTTCTTTTCATTGCGTTTAGCAAGCTTTCTACACTCATCAATAGTATGACCAGCCTTTTGACAATATTTGCATCTCTTCTTCTTTTGCAAATCACCATCATTAGAGGAATGAGTGGAAGAGGAAGCTTGAGGATGTGGTTTTCATGAACCCAAAGTTGAACCATACTTGCTTTTGCCCTTTTGTGAGATAGCAAGTGCTTGCATTCCCTCAATCAAGACACTCCTATTCACTCTAGATTGCTCTTCTTGCAAAAGAAGAGACACAACCTCATCAAATGCATACATATTAGGATTTCCTTTTGCAACCAAACAGAGTGTAGTAGCAAAGCTTTGAAAAGATTGCGGTAATCCTTTCAACAATGTAGAAATGAGTGATGCATCCGGAATGATCTCATCCCTGTTTTCCAATTGCTCTTTCAAGTCCTTGATGCGTGTCACATACACATCCACCGACTCATTTTCAGCCATACATACATCCTCAAGTTGCTTCCTCAAGTATGCAACACGTGCTTCATTACACACGACATACAGAGAAACAAGAGTGTCCCATGCTTGTTGTGATGTAGAAAATGACCGAATGTGTGGAACTATATGAAGCTTCACAGAAAGTGCAATCAAAGCATGAGCTTGAGCATCTTTTCCATCCCATCTAAGCTGCTCCTATGTAGGTGGAGAAGGAGAAACCACTATACTTGAAGAAGAAGCTCCATCCGTGACAGTAGACTGTGAAGTAGAAGAACCTACGGGTACATCTGCCACTATGTTCCAAAGTTGTTTAACAACAAGAACATGCTTCATCATGTAAGACCACATCGGATAGTTGGTCCCATCAAGCTTATCTTCATCTTGAAGCATGCCAAACAAGTCATTGCTGCCCGCCATTTCACAAAAGAACAAGAATGTGACAAAATCTTTACTTCGACGAAAGCTGAAATGAATGCTGAGATTTCAGCTCACAAACCGTCACTCTGATGGCGATGCTGACTAGATGAATGGCTTCGAAATGGGGGTAAAACCCCTGCGCACCTGATGCAAATGTTTCTTGGCTACTGAAATTCACAGTTCTATGCTCTGAAGTCGATTTGCCCTGTTAAAAGTATGCGCGTGCCGCGATGCGAGAAACCAAAACTTGAGAAGGAGTTGAACCTACTCTGATACCACTGTTGGGTGTGTGTAGAAGTGTGAGAGACACACGAGAAGCACACACAATGAGCATAAATGTAGCAAGACACACAGAGAAGATGATGGCTGGAATAGCTCTCTCTATTGGCGATGAACTGAACTGAAGTAAGAGCTGAATAATATCCCTAAGTACAAAGTAACACCACATATGAGAGTATCAAGTATGTGATAACATGGGGAAAAAACCTCTAGCCACCACTAGAGTAAAAAGTGCCCATGTATAGGGAAAAGGTTCACATCAAAGCTACTTGAGAAACACATAAGAGTAACAGGATGAACAAAGTTATTGTGAATAATAAGTTTTCAAGTTTACCTTCTTCAAAAACTTCTTCAAAAACTTAGAGCAAAAAGGATGATCTTGCAATTAATAGTTTATAGATCATTTTCTGGAGCTTTGGTTGGTCAAGGGGATTCTCTTATTATCCTTTTGTAGGCAAACTCACTCATTTATAATAGTTCCAATTGTTTTTTAGCATTAGATGATTTAATAGGACAAGAGGTTCCTTTGTGGGAAATGGTTTTAAGGATTACAAATTGTGGAAGGAGATAATTAATTCATTGATGCCTAAATGAAAATTTATTTAAATAAATAAATAAACAAATTGATAAATAAATAGATAAATAATAAATAATAAATAGCCTGTTGGAGTAGGCTTTGATCGGTAGTGATGTGCCTACTTCAATGGATTCTACTTCACAAAAAAGTGGCCAAATCAACAGTTGGTACATCTTTGGTGTGGAGTGAAATATATACTTTCATTTCTTCGTGCTTAATTGATGATGAGGGGAACTTTGAGTCTATACACCTTTTTATTTCATTGGATCGAGTTCAATATTTGTTTATAACGTTCAGCATACGGTTATAAATCTTTTTTATGTAGGACGTATATTAGAGATGTAATTAGCACATGTCTCCTTGTGAAACATAGTAGTTTTTTTCCTTTTTTTTTTGCAAAGAGTGTTTTAAACTCTAAATATGAGAGAAATGCAAGAAAAATAGAGAGAATTAAAAAGAGGGTTTATAACCTTTTCATCCATTTCGTGGGGGATTCACTTGCTTTTGACATTGATGTTTTCTAGAAGAACATCTTATAATGACTATAGGGGGATTTATTACAATCACAAATCCTTTTACCTAGAAAAACCAGGGTTTTTTCTATCGACCAATGTCTATGAGTCTTGTTGTTATTGACAACACATCTTTCCTTCCAAGTCTTCTAGAGTGCTTCACTCGTAACTGTGTTCGATAGAGCATAGGAGCAATCGATTGCTTCACCAAGCATAGCTTACTTCCAATTAACTTGATGAGCTAGTAAAAATAGCTTACTCAGGCACTACCAAGTTTGGATGCTTTTAGGATAAAGAAGAAGAGGTGATCTAAGTCTTCCCTACCACTAGAGCATCGCTTACACCAAGGAGCACAACAAATTTTATTTTCTTTGACATAGGTACAATTTCTCATTTGGAAAATTTGCCATATATGGACCAATTTCTTGTGCTCAATGAGTGCGTGCCACACGTACTCTAACTTGAAATTCGATAGAATCCAAGACTAGATTTTACAACACGTTTTGTGGAGAGAGTAATGAAAGTCTTGATTTTTATTGACTCTTGGGATAACCTTAATTTTGTTTCCATTCTCACCCAAAATCTTCCAATTGAGGGGACTTCTTTTCAATTAGGAGGCACGCCTTCAAGTCATCACAAGCATTATTTCTCTGCGTTAACAAGCAATGATCTTTAAAATCAACTCTGTGATTCGAGTCAATGCCCTAAATTTGATCTAGTGTCTTCTATCTTGGTTTTTGAGGTACTTTCACTTATGGAAACCTTTTTTATAGAGTCTTTTAGACCTTTGAAGATCCTTTGGTCCCACTCTCTTGATACTAGTGATTGGGAATAAAATAGTGTCATGTTGCTTGATGCCAACATTATGCTTCCAATCATTACTGATGGTGGCAAATGTTTTCATCTTGTTCCAACCCTTCCATAGCGCACACAAGATCCAAACACTTAGGAACCACCATGAGAGAAGAGAATAAGAGAGTGATTAAATTGATCTCTTTCCACCTAGGGAACCTGACAGAAGAAGGATGTCACTATTCTAAAAATAATCCTCAACCAAGAAGCCATGTCATTACTCGATGCTTCGATCATCCATCTGACCACCATCTTGTTGGCCAAGGCTTCCATGCCTAGAATACCCAATCCTTCTACATCCTTCAAGCTAGAAAAGATATCACATTTGATCTTTAGTATACCTCTTTTTTTTTTGGGTCTCCTTGTCAAAAACAAGTTTCTACAAATCATTTCCAAACTCAACATCTGGTCATTGGATGACCTCCAATAAGCCAAAAAGTAAATGACAGAGGAGATAAAAAATGTTTTGGCCACCATTGCATGCCCGATGACATTAAGTTGCATATTCTTCCAATGTCTAAGCTTGTTGTCAAGTTTGGAAAGCACCCAATCCCAACATTGGCACATGGAAACACCAAAGACAATTGGGATGCCCAATAGATGGAAGAGTTGGCCATCGAGAGGATTTTGACACCCTTGATCTCTTAGAAACTACGGGGGAGACCAAGAAGGGACCTAGAAGTTGTTTACAAATGGTTGATTTCTAGATGCAGATGCCACATAAAAAATTTCAAGGTAATGTCAGAAGTGAGACACAAAACTTGTATCACTCTATAGAAACACATTGGTATCATTGGAGATCTCAAAACCATCATAGCTTGGCTACAAGGTACAAAGAGACCCCAAATATGATCCAACTACATCTGATTATCAAAAAGGTAGTTCAAGTCATAAGTCATGATTTCAAAACACAATGGGGCAAGTGGGCAACATTGGATGATAGAATGCTTAAAATAGATAGCGTTGGAGAGCTAGCCATTTATGTTCATCTTAGTAGAAGCATCCCTTAGGACCCTGGAAATTATTTCTATAAATTTAGGGCCACAACCAATGCCCTTTGGAGATTGAAGGATAAAATCCCATTGCAATCCATCATATTATTTGTCAAAATCAATCTTTAGGACCTTCGCTCCCATATGTCAATGATGGATTTGGGGATGCATCTTCCTTTGGTGAAGTCTTCTTCATCTTCATTGATCCACAAGCGAAGATAGCTCGTTAGTTGGGAAGGACCTTGGCAAAGATTTCATAGCTATCTAAAGCATGGTGATGGGATGCCAATTTTCACTTCTATTCTTGTTTCCTTTGTTGCATATGAGTTTAATCACACATTCATTCAAGCACCTCAACATCACACTGTAGCTAAGTGCATTCAAAAAATTAAGCTAATGGGAGACCACCATAATCTCTTTGAATTTTTGAAGAACTCATTAATGAGGTTGTCAAGCCTAAGGATTTTACCATTAGCAAGGGTTTTGGGAAAGATAGTAGTGTTGATATATTTTGGTAGTGATGCCAATGTGAACACACTCGGACCATCGATGCACTGTTTTTCCCTCTTTATGATGTTTTTCCCCTGGCTTGTCTTTGCATGATTTTGCAAACCTCAAAATCCAAAATGTGGTATCATAGTGGGTCACTGCTTCATCTAGGGTGTCGTCAACATCCCTCTGGTCATAGTATTTGAATTGCACAAAAATTGGTGAGCATACTAAGGGCGATTAGGAGTTTAAATCTGCATCATTGTGTAATGTCGAAATATTGATATGAGCTCGTTTCGGCCTGCAAACACACTATCATAGTGCCTATGTAGGCAGTTTTGTCCTTTTATGCCAAACACACACACACACACACACACACACACACACACACACACACACACACACATATATATATATATATATATATATATATATATATATATATATATATATATATATATATATATATATATATATATATATATATATATATATATATATATATATATATATATATATATATATATATATATATATATATATATATATATATATATATATATATATATATATATATATATAGGTTTTGACTCGCCAATACAAGTGCCTCAAAGTCTACTACAAGTTTAGCGGAGCTCAACAAGGTAGTTTTGTTCAACTTTTTGAGATATAGTCATTTTTATGCATCGAGGTATTTTAGTTAGTGGCCATGGCTGAAAGGAGTGATGTATTCCATGTATTGGCTATTGAGGACAAGCTGCATGACATTGATTAACCATTATGGGCATATATAATGCATCATGTACTGGTGGAAAAAGGACTGTGGAATATTGTATAGGATGTTGAAACGCAACCTACTACACCTACAAATAGAGCTATTGAAGGTGATGCAGATGGTGTTGAAGATGAGAAGCTTTCAATTCTTATTCGTGCTAGTGTTCCCGCTACACCTACTACAAAGCAACTTTGATAAGATGGCAAAGAGGCTCAGACACATGCATTGTTAGCTTTGTTTGTCAAACGTGCCATTATCCCTCATATTCACTCATGCAAAACAACAAATGATGCTTAGCATACACTTATCACTGTGGATGGGACAAGAAATGAGGCTCATGTTTTTTACCTCTCAAAATACTTGGAGAGTGAGCATATGAATGAAGAAGATCCTTTGGACAATTTTTTGACAAAGATTGAAAGAGCAGTTGGATTTTGCAAATAAAAGAGCAATTAGATTATGTAGACCATTCTTAATGATCTACTAGATTCCTATCAAAGTTCTGCTTCTAGTCTTTGATTGATGATGAAATGAGGGGTTAGTCTGTTTATTATTGCATAAAGATTAGTTTAGGTAGAATAATTCCATTATGCATGTTGTAGATCAAGCTTTGATAGCTAATCAGAAGGCCAAAGGTAATTGGAGCTCATCTACTAGTAAGCAAAATTTTTTGGATTCTACACAGTTAAAAAGAGAAGAGAAAGATAAAAATAAAACAAAAAAGTAAAAAAGAAATTGAAATTACTCTAAAGGAAATGATCATCTCATAAAGAGTTATCCAAAACTAGCTGCAGAAGAGGCTAAGAATGTTGACGATTGGATCCTGCAGATGCACCAACACAGAGGATAATACAGAAACAAAATCACACAAAAGTACTCAGAGAATAGAAAGAGACAAGGGACAACACCAGATTGGGTATAATCTCCCCCCACATACTCTGATGGACAACTCTATCACAATATGTGTATTTATAGGTATTTCTTATTATATCCTGAATAGAAGATACATGAGGGCCACACTTTAAATCATGTGATTTTACTTTATTTTTACAAAAATCATAATTTTCTATTTTTAAAACAATCTATTATTTATAAAAATAACTAAAAATACCATCCTCTAAAAATAACTATCTTCTAAAAATATTTTTCTAAATATCTCCAAAGATATTCGAATAAGTCTATGTGCGTTCACACCCTCATGCATCTTCACCTGCTAAATCAAAACACAAAACACATTAAAAATCTAAAGGCATTAAAACCCCTTTAACATTCCAATATTCCATAAAGTATAACATGCCTCACAGTTGTTGGGCAACTGACCTCAATTGATAAGAATAAAATAGACATGGATGGCCACTCATATGTGTCATCAAGAATAATATAGACATGGATGGCCACTCACATGTCTCATCACTTGAACAATCATAAGTATGTTCCATGTAAAAATACATGCATGGAATTGAAAAACTGGAATTTAATGTGAATGTGAATGGTAAGCAAGGTTAAAGTCTATTTTTGAATCTAAATGCAATCCAAAAGTGATTATATAAAATTGAATTTTTTTGATGTGATAAAATAACTTTTGGAAAACCATGAATAATGAGCAACAATCGATTTACTAACCATGAATGATTAGTAATAGGTTGAAACAAATTACAATCCTTTGCTCAATGGAGTAAGAAAATATTTGTATGTCTTGAATGCTTGAATGCACGTGCATATGAATTTTCTAAAAATTTTGGCAGCATAACGATGCAATTTTGAAAATCGAAAAAATTACGACAACCACTTTCCGTAATAATGGTGCCGATAGCTGGCACAATATATCTACAAATAGACCAGCAAAGAAGAATACATGCACCATACAAGACAAATCCGCGTCTAAACTACGTGTATACTTTAGGTCCTATGCAAAATTTGCATGTCCTATATGCAATATGATGCGTAAAGAGAGCAAAGATGTATATAAATTAACAAGAGACTTATCTAGAGGTTCGAAAGGTAATTTGCTAGTGTGTGCAGGTGCTGAAGATGGTTCACACTCCGTTGAAATAGTTCTCCAAGTCTCATCCAATTAGTTGTGCTTCAAGATGTTGCTTGAAAAAAGGTTGCTGAAGATGAATGGGTAAACTGCAAGTCCTTTTGATGTTGGAAGTAAAACCCAAAAGGTATGTTGCAGCCACTCTATGGAAAGATCTCTTAAAGAGCTATCCATAACAAAAAGAATCTCTGAATTTGGATATAGGACGCTCAAGATATGTCCAATAAAGTGAAAGTAGATGGGTTAAAATTGGCATAAAGGCAATGCTTCTAGTTATGGCCTTTCAAGAAAACATTCGAATCTGCTCTCTCCTCTTGAGCCAACAGCACGTGCATCCAATATTCCCATACTTTATCTTAGAGGAGCACGTGCGTCCAATATATCCCATATCTTGATTCTTGTCTTACAGCAGCGAGGCCCCTATATATATATGCAGTTGAAGGCTTCAAATTCTTTCTAATCAAACCGTACGTGTTCACCGCTCTGTCTGCCCTCCTCGGGGGTTGAAGAGACTGCTACTCAGCTGAGGGACACCCGGAAGAGATGGGAAATATCCCACATGGCTTTTTCAAGCATTAGTCTTTTTATTAGTAAAAGAACAAAATATGTGCTTCTGCTCATCGGTGGCAGAATAGCCTCGTGGGCAAGGGCTGTGGAGTCTAGAAGTGATCACGCTCTGCACACATGCTCGACAAAGGCACCTTTACAATCCCACGTGGGGTTGTCAAATCCATCAATTACATATGCACGCGCCAAAATTCCCTTGCCAAATCAAAGGTGTTGTGAACTTGTGACCACCTCGACGGTTGAAAGCTACTCGGCTGTAACTTAAGAATCGGGTAGACGCTATGGATCGCGTGGATTATCCCACATAGAATAGAGTTTACTTTCATATAGGCTTGAGAATTCCTCTCTTCAGGACAGTAAAAAACAAACATTGCTTTGTCTGCGAGTGTTGGAAAATGCCTGTGAACACCGGCGGGCTCAGGCTTGATAACCCGGGCATCCACGCTAAGATAAGCGGGCGCTGCAGACACTTCATGTGGGTCCCTCATCGCCTGTCGAGCTCCTGAAGATGGGCTGTCTGTTGAACGTTGGCATTCTCACACTGAACTGCTAGGCTCACAGCTTAGGAAGAAGTCATGCAGGCTCCTCTTTGCTCTTCCTCCAAGATCATGAAATCATGGCAAAACAAAATGCAAACTCTCGTCAAGACGATGATGATGGCGCACACCACATGCTCTGATGGACAACTCTATCAGAGCATGTGTATTTATAGGTATTTCTTATTATGTCATGAATAGAAGATACACGAGGGCCATGCTTTAAATAACGTGCTTTTGCTTTATTTTTATAAAAATCATAATTTTCTATTTAAAAAAAAATCTATTATTTTTACAAAAATAACTAAAAATACTATCCTCTAAAAATAACTATCTTCTAAAAATATTCTTCTAAATATTTCCAAAGATATTTGAAAAAGTCCATATGCGTTCACATCCTCATGAATCTTCACCTCCTAAATCAAAACACAAAACACATTAAAAACCTCAAGGCATTAAAACCCCTTTAACATTCCAATATTCCATAAAATATAACAAAGAAGAAAGAGGCTGGAATGGTTGTTGTATAGGACTCTACACCTAAAATAGAGTGTGCTAATCTTGTTTAGAATGAAGTATGGATGTTTACTAGTGTTTGTAGTTATGACCTATCTTCTTATGAACAATGTATGTCTACAATAGACTCAAATATTTTATACTTTGACAATGAGGCAACCAAACATATTACCTAGCAATGTAGCTCCTTTAGTTCACTTGAGCCTGCCCCTACAAGGAATACTATCACATGCGCTAACAACTCCTCTTATCCTATAATGGGAGTTGGTAAGATCATTCTGACTAATACTGATGGTAGTTCTTTCACATTGTTAGATGCTTTGTTTGTGCTAGGAATCAAGAAAAATCTATTGTTAGTTTCAACATTAGCTAGGATCAACTTGGTTTTCAAATTTATTGATGATAGATGTACAATTCATGATGTGTCAAATGAAAATGTTACTATTTCTTTTGGAATTTTATTTTGTGGGTTGTATAAGCTCATAGACTATGCAAAATATGTGAATGTTCAACATGTGCAATACAAGATTCTCCAGCTATATCAGATGGAAAGCTTTGGCATGCACATCTTGGTCATCTGAATTTCGCCAAAATTACTATGCCTACAAAAATTTGAAATGGTTTCCTCTTTTCCCAAAGTTGAGGCACCTTGTAAACATTTATGTGAAGGTTGTATTTTGGGCAAAATGCAGCATTCCTCCTTGCAAAAAGATGGTTTGGAACATGCTAGTCAGAAATTGTAGCTTATTCATAGTGATGTCTATGGTCCTACGCAAACACCTTCTTTTGGGAATTACCCTTACTTCATGACTTTTATTGATGATTTTTCTAGGCATACATGCGTGTATCCATTGAAATCAAAGTCCAAAGTTTTTATGTGCTTCAAATAGTTTCTGATTTTGGCTAAAAATAGCTCAGTAGGTAAAATGGGCACCTTCCATTTTGATCAAGGGAGGGAATACATGTCTTCTAATTTTAATGCATGTCTAGCTAAACATGGGATAAAACATAAGTGTACAATGCCATATACACGTCAATAGAATGGAGTTGCTAAAAGAAAGAATAGGTCTCTCATAGAGATGGCAAGGTGTATGGTCAAAAGTCAAACTTTACCATATAGCTTTTGGCTTGAGGTTGTTTTATGTGCAACATATGTACTTAACAAGTATCTGACCAATGCACTATAGTCTATCACTCCATATGAGGCTTGCCATGGTCACATGACCCCCATTGCTCATCTGCATGTCTTTGGTTATCTGGCCTATGCATTAGTGCCTGAAAACCACACAAGAAATCAGATGATAAAACAGTGAAATGTATTTTTGTTGGATACAATTATGAAAGGAAAGGCTACAATCTGTATCATCCAAATACTAAGCACATCTTGGTTAGCCATGATAGTGTTCTTGTGGAAGATGCAATTCAGCCACTACTTTCATGTACTAAGGAGACATCAATTAACTCCAAGGATGTGTATGAGACTTTGCTTCCTCTCTTTTTATAGGTAGACATTCAAGTGCTCGTCCACATGAGGAAATTTCTTAGCCTTTAAAGGTTTTACATGATTATGAAAATCACTCTAATGCAAATTTACATGATGGACTTATTGATGAGAGGGCCGATATAGAGGAGGCAAAAACTATGCCTCGATGGCTAGTGCAAACCTTGCAAGATAGCAAATTAGATGCACCTTTGTCATATCATACTCTTCAAGGCTCTCATACTTCTTATTTTGCATCAGATTGCTATGCAATGTCTGCCTCTAGTGTTTGTGATGAAAATGAGCCTGTTTCTCTTGATGAAGCACAAAATTCCAAAAATTGATGACTGCTATGCAATCAGAATATTATGCTATTATGAAGTATGGTACTTGGTCTTTATGTGAGTCACCTCCAAGAAAAAAGGCCACTAGAATTTAATGGGTATACAAGTTGAAGCATAAGCTTGATGGAATAGTTGATAGGCATACAACTAGGTTTGTTGCAAAAGGTTATGCTCAAGAGAGAGGCATTGATTTTGATGATACCTTTGCTCCAACATTCCAAATGACCATTGTTTGTAGCACTTGTGCACTTGCAACTCATCATGGATCGAATGTATATACATTGGACATTAAAACTGCATTTGTGAATGGTGGCGTACATGATGAATTGTATGTATTTCAGCCCCGTGGTTTTGTGCTGAAAGGGCATAAAAACAAAGTGTGTAGTTTGAAAAAGGCATTATATGGTTTGAAGCAAGCACCGCTTGCTTGGTATGAAAAGATACATGCCTACTTGATTGCACATAGTTTTGAGATTAATCAAACTTAGAGCACTTATATGTTAAGTGTGCAAATGATGTGCTTGTGACCATTGGTCATGTTGATGGCATGATTCTCATTGGTCCTAATGAGAAACATATTGCTTATTTTAAGGTGGATTTGCATGCCTCTTTTGAGAAGTTATATTTGGGGAATTCACATCATTATCTGGGCATTGAGTTTATGCAAGTTGATGGTGGAATAGCTCTATGTCAAACAAAATATATTGACACATTATTACAACATTTCGGCCTAGAAGATTGAAAACATATTGCCACTCATATGGAAACATGTTTATGGTTCAATCATCATGATGGTAGAGATGCATTTGATGTTGTTCTCTATTAGTAGGCTATTGGATGCTTGATTTACTTATGCATAAGTCAACTTGATATTTAGTTTGCTATCTCTTAGATGAGATGGTTTATGCATTGCCTAGGTTTCAAGCACTAGCAAGTGACTACTTGGTATGTTTTATCCCAAGGGAGGATCACTCGCAGGCGACTACTCAGTATGCATCTTTTGCTACATGAGTAGTATGTGACTACTTGGATTTTTTTATCCCAAGGGGGGATCACTACCGCCATATTTATCTTTTTTTGACTCTCACTGAATTGGTTGCTATGACACTTGTGTATCCAATAGTGGTTTTTGCTTCATGCTTGGTAGCTCATGCATATCTTTGTTGAGAAATAAGCAACCCACTATGGCCACTTCTAGTAGTGAAGCTGAGTATAAAGCAACTTTCACAACAAGTTTTGAGTGTGTGTGGCTCAAATGCCTTTTGGCTGATTTGGGCGTTGTTCAATCTTTTGCCACCACAATCTTCACTAACAGTTAGAGCACATTGGTAGTTGTGAGGAACCCTATGTTCCATGCTCATACAAAGCACATTGAGGTGCATTATCATTATGTTAGGGAGAGGTTCTCTACTTGGTAGATCAATTTGGCATATGTTCCCACACAGGATAACATTGTAGATCCTTTTGCAAAGGATCTACCTGGAGAGGCTTTCCGCAAAACTTTGGACTTACTTCCTTTTCTAGATTGATATCTTTTCACATAGCCTTGCTCTTCCTTATACATGAGTGCCACATTCTTGTTCAATGCATCAATCTCAAGGGGGATTTGTTGATATATTTTGTAGTGATGTGTGTGAACACACTAGGTCCACCGGGGCACTTTTTTCCCTCTTTAGGATATTTTTTCCCTTGGCTTGTATATATGCCTATAACCCTAATGGGTCACTTAGATTTGTAAATTCACTTGGTAATATATTCAATATTTTCTATTGTGCTTCAAGCTTCTTCTTGTTCTTCTTTGTGGTGTTTATGTGCTTCTGTAGGCCTCAACTCCAACAATGATTTGTGTAGGTCTTTTTTACATGCTTTGATGTATAATGTTTAAAGCACGATCTTGTATTATGTTTTTTTTCTAATTTAAAAAAGGAACTCTCATTTGGAGTTGTCAAACAATGGGTGCATACATTAGGGGGAAAATGGACTCTGCATGGGCCTTGTAAGGATTCCTAATTTTTAGGGATTAAAATGCTTAATCTAGTGGTTTGAGGGAGCATACAAAACCACCAGTGGTATTCTCAAATAAAATAGTATTTGATAGCTTTCATATTTAAATTACTAAATTGGAGTGTTTTGAGCCCTTGGATATTTGAATTCAATGGCTTAGATTAAGTTGAAGGGCCTCTAGAGAGAGAAGGTAAAAAAATTCGTGGGACTTTTGTCCTATTCAAGTAGGATTTTTTGGGCACTCTCTGCACAATCTTAGGCCCTTGGATTGACTCAAATCGGATGGATATCCGGATTTGGGGCTGATCTTCACAATGCGAGTCACATGAGCTGTTGGATCATCTTTTGATCTAAGGGGGGAGAACAAAAGGTTCCCAAGATCATCATGGGCACCCATCTTAGCCATTGGATCAAGGCTCCATCGAAAGGCCCAAATTGAAGGCGCTCAAATCCCATGGGCATCAATGAGAATCCTCAGATCTAAGCCCCATCCAAGGGCCATAAAGCAAATGCATCTATTTGAAGCTTCATTTGATCTTAGCCACAAGATCTAAAGCCAATCCAAGGGTCATAAAGCAAAGGTGCCTTGCTTTTGTCCTTCAACCTCTACCTTTCGATTTTTGAGTCCATCCAAGGGCTAAAAATCATTTCTGAAAATTCGAAAACCATTCAAGTGGAGAAAACCATGAGTTTTAGGTGGTTTTTTGCTCTTTGACCACACAAAAACAAGGGAAGAATAGGCCTAGCCTATGTGATTTAGGGACTAGAATGTGGCCACCACCCTCTTCTCATTGGTCCATCACTAATCCCTCCTTAATCTAAAAGGCCCATGCAAGGTTCATTTTTTCCCCTAATGAGGTAGTGCACAAGTGGCGTACACAAAAAATTTGACACAAAAAGGAGTATATGAAAAGCATACACTAAGAAAAGAAAAGGGAGATCTAAACACATAACCATACACACACGTGGACATAGTGTGGAGAAAGTGCAAAGTGTGTAGAGAGACCAAGTGTGTAGAGAATGCAAAGTGTGCAGAGAATGTAGAGAACTAGAGAGCCAAGGATTGTGAAGAGAGTATTTTTTGCTCTTCTATGCTCTCTTCTATGTGTAGAGAAAGGTCATTCAAGGACAAAAGCAACCAAGATATGACCGTAATACTATCAAGGAGGTGTTGTCAGTGGAAAGTAGAAGTGACTTTGACTTCAACCTTATTGGAGGCTTGAGTGCAAGGGGTGCAAAAGGGAAAGCCATTGAGCAAGGTGAACTAGGGGAACAGAGGTTGATTGCACAAGTACTTGGGTGTACTTTTTGTCTTAAAAGGGTCTACATACAATGAGTATTTTGTCTTGTTTTGGCAACAAAAGATAATGTTATCTACTAGTTTAATAAAGGCACAAAAAATGTTGATGGAATGCGTCTTTCTCCTTCTTCTCTATTCTTCCCCTACAAATACTCAAGCCCCTTTCAACTAAAAAATCACCGAGCATTACAAAGTTATGAGGGATCTCTAGTTTCATTTAAAGTTAAGATTAAGTTGCCAATAGTGATAGAAAAATATTTTAGTGTATTATCATTGGAGCTTGGCTCATGTGAGAGAACACTTCATGTCTATGGGCCTTAAGGGATTGACTTGATCCAAATTTAGTATACAATGGCATCAAGTGAGAAATGTCTTGTCTTTTTGTATAAGTAATCTTTTTTTTATTGCTTATTCCAATTTTATAAGTTCATTTTCTTTTAAATTTCCTATAGGTTGGAAGAAGATTGGAAGATAAAATGAAAGTTCCCATAAATAAGAGTAAAGATGGAATTAAACTCTCATTATCATTACTCTTTCACAATCGTTAATTGCACTGTAGATTTTCACTTTATTGTCCTATTCCTCATACCCCATGGTTTTTTGCACTTGCAAGAGACTTTAATTATAAAATTTATGAGAATTAATACATGATACAGATTGTATATACATTTTTATTCGCAAGGGTAATTTTAGAACTTTTGGATTGTGAAAACTCTATGTTCACTAATTTGAAATGTGGTAGTTCATGTTGTTTTTTGTGATGGTATGCTTAAACATTTTCTTTAATGCATAAATATTGATATTGTTTGTGTTTTGTGCATTATTTTCTTAAAAAATAATCATTTTTAAATTTTCACTATTTTATTTTTAACTTTTAGATGTGAGTCCTACCCCCATATAAAACAGTATAAAAATAGGTTCTATGATTGCATTTCTCACAATTGCACTCACAAAGAGCTAGAGATCCTCTCAAGGCTATATCATATTACACCCATGGACAATGGTTGCATTCATATATGCCACTTCCATCAAATCCCTTTGGGATCTTTTCATGAAGTTTTTGTATAGACCATACCAAAAAGGTCATAAAAAATTGTATTTGCTATTCTTAAAGTCTCTAATCTTTAAGGAACACTAACAATGAACTCCAATGTGCTCAAGGAAATTCTTTACTATATGGAGTTCTATGTACTACGACTCCATTCGTATTCCACCATATGAGGGAAATGAGTCCCATGCAAACTTCTTTTTTATATCCATAAAGGATATGAAGTCTTTGTAGAGGATAACAAGTGCTTCATGGTCATTGTAGAGGATGTAACACATTTGTTGGATGATGTAGTACCAATAGTAAATCATTACTTTAAGAAGAGGAAGATGGGGCAAATATATTTAGCTTATACTGCTACAACAAATTTTATCATCAACAAGGAATCTAACCCTACACCCATCGACCTACTCCATCTTCTTACTAGGGGATTTGTAGATGATAAGAAGGAACCAAAAATAGAAGTTCTCAACTTCTTAGAAGAGAGTGATAAAATAAGTAGAGAATTTCCAAATTGTGTTGTGGTTGAAAAAAAACATGAAGGTGGTGCTTCAGAAGACCATCTGCCCTCCAACTTGGAGCGCGTAGAACCCACTATACCAAACGTAGAGATGGAAACATTCTCCTTCCCGATCCTAGATGGACAAGGGATTTGTTTCTACATGATATTGTGAAAGCATTCCGTCTATGCCTCAATGAATGCCTTAGCATAATTTGTTTGATATTTGATGTCCCCATGGACAAATCTTTATCCTTAATAAAAAATAGAATATTCCATTTGTTGATTGAATCGTAGACACCATTTCTTTGGTGTGTGAGGAGATTTTGAGTGATGCTAATCAAAATGCCATTGAGGAGGTTTTGGCTGCAATAAGGGAGATAATTATGGAGAAGAATATTCCAACATCATCAATCATGGAACAGAATGGCATGGCCTACTCTACAATTCCTCTATATGCATTGGGAAGAGGAGAGGATGAAGATAAGCTTCAAGATCTAAGTATCTATTAACTTTTATGATTGACTATGTTGCATACTTGTACTTAATAAACGTGTTAGGAGCTCGTGTGGATGGCCACAATTTCTTGTAAATATAATTTGTAATGGGAAATGGATTTTTATGGAGATCTTAATTGTTTTGAAGCTCGGTAGTTTTGGTGTATTTGATAAATTTTGAAGTATGGAACTGTGTGAAGATTATGAAGAAGCATGAAGTAGTTCATTATGATATGTTACGTTGCGGAGAGGAGCGAAGTTTGGAAGAGGTTGATATAGAGTGATGTATTCCATAAAGTCTATCAAATGATGCTCTATACTATTGATGCACAATCGTGGTGTTTATCTAGAACGATGTATAAACCATTGTACTAATCAAATGAGTACTTTCTATTGTCGAATACCTTTATCTCTGATGTTTTTTTGTGTACAGAGTCTTTGAGTAATACGTAGTGTTTGTACCTCATGCTTGTTCCTTGGATCTTCTAAATCTGATAGGAGGGCCACATTTCCTACCACATGATTGGAACAACCTGAATCTATTTAGAAAACATGCTCATCAGATTTACCTTGTGGCATGGAAACATTCATGATTAGCAATGAGCCCTCTTGATTTGATTCTTCTATGTAGTTATTGAAGTCTCTTCTTCCCCTATTGCCTCCTTGATAGTTTGAATGGTTGTAATTATTATGGTTGCCATGGTAATTGTTGAACCTTCCTCTTGAGTAGCCATAACTTCCTCTATTGTAGCCTCTACCTCTTTGATTCCTAGAATTCCTAAAGCAATTTTTAGTTGTATGATTAGTTAATCCACAAATAGAGCATGAACTAGATGTTGGAGAATTCCTCTCCTATTCACAGCGAAAAGTCTAGAAGACCTCGACCTCTTCCTCTATTTCTTCCTCGACCTCTTCCATGTGTGTTGTCATTTGAGTTGTCCTTGTTGTCCTCCGAGTTGTGTTGGCTGGAATTTGTGTTGTTGTAGCTTCTTCCTCTTCCTCTCGAGCCTCCTCTTGAGTTCCTTTCTCTACCTCATCCTGCATATAACATTTGACTATGTTTGTCCTTACCTTTGTTGCCTTCTCCTTGTTGAGCAACCTCTTCAACCACAAGATTTGGTATAATCTTGTCGAATGTTGGTAGAGGGCCTCTATAAAGAATGTTTATGATGAGGGGCTTCCACTTTTCTTCACTCCTCAAGTCATTGAGGGCTGTTTGGATGATGTCTTCCTCTTCTATCTTGCATCCAACTGATGCTAGATGATCTCGAAGCTCCAGTAACTAGAATCCATAAACCTTTAACTTTAAGGTAATTTATCATTCTATACCTCCAAGACTGAAAATTATCTTTGTCTAACTTCTCAACTTGTTGTCCTAAATCAGCCATTGAAAACTTCCAAGATTGAAGTTTACCTCAAATATGTTGTGGTGCTCTTCCTTGACTTTACGAAGCTCCCCCTTGATTTGTAGCTTCTCCATTGCTTCACTTCAGTTCCAATGCTTTTCCTCTTCAAACTCCAATTCTTTGATACCAATTGTTGGAGAATTCCTCTCCTATTCGTAGAGAAAATGTAGAAGACCTTCTTAGGATCAAGACTTTTACTAATAGCTGAACCTCCAAATGAAACTTGGTACCAATTGAAAAACAAAATGAGCTTGAAACTCTGGTCGCTCAAACTAGACACTCATAGCTTTCAAATGAGCTATCAAGCACTCAATTTGGAGTAGTTTTGGGTTTGCAACACTTTGCCTCAAAATAGGCTACCTGTCCACTCAGTTAAGCTGAAAACTAGACTTTACTAAAAACTGAATAACTCACATAGCATAAAGAATTGGATAAAACTGTTCTAAATAGAGAAAGTGCTCAAGATAAATTTCCAACGAATGTTTAAACTCTAAAATTGGATACATATATTGAGAGATATAACTCTCACAAGTAGACTACCCAAAAATTGGTATGCGACTAGACATAGTTTATGAGAGTGAAGAGAACGAAATGACTCAAACCAAATGAAGTAGCTACAAGGGGACTTCCACGCCTTCTTCCTCTATTCTTGAATGTCTTCCCTTGCTTCTTTTATAGCCAAGTGACAAAAAACTCTCACGATGAGTTTGAGAGCTCTTCTCCATAACTCTTCCACTACTTTGAGTAGCCACTCCTCTTCCAGTTTAGCTTTTTTGGATTTGATTCTCTTTTGATTGATTCTCTTTTGATCTCCACTACTTGCTGAAGTAATTGCTTCCATTTTTCATTTTTGTATTTTCCTTCCATTTCAAGAAAATCCTTTTTGCAAAAATATATATGACCTTCTTCTTTATTTTTAACATTAGAGTCTTGGGATCTCCCCCTACCTTGTCGTCCTCCTCTGCCTCTATCTCTACCATGTCTTCCTCTACTTGTATAGTTAGCTTGATGTGTACCTGCTTAATCATTCACTTTCTTTCCTCTTCCTTTGTTTTCTTTGGACTTGATTTTATTAGTATACAAGGCAGAAGATTGATTCCCTTTAGAGCTTTCTCCATTCTTGATAAGCTTGGCCTCTTGAGTAAGTATTTTTCCTACGAGTGTATTGAAATCTGGTACATGCATATCCATGTATAGATCCATAGCTGTGGTGAATGATTCCCACTTGTCATCTGCCTTCAAGCCATTGATGACCTCTCTTACAATTTGTTCTTCATCTATTACCTCTCTAATGCTTACCAACTGATCTGCTATGTCCTTTAGTTTTGTGACAAAATCAGTCACATTTTGTTTGGGGGCTTTCTTGAGAGTTGTGAAGTCTAGCCATAGTGGATGCTTCCTGGCCTTTGTACTTGAAGAGAAGAAGGCTTCAAGTGCATTCCACACTTCGTGAGATGTTTCCAACTTCTAATGTGAGGCAACAAAAAATATGAGATAGAGTTGAGGAGATAAGACCTTGCGAGTGCATCCTTGGAGCACCATGTGCTCAATCTTTCTTGCTCTTCTTGTGTTGGTTGACCTTTGTTCCTGAAACTTGACATAACTTCATCTCAAGCTATATAACCATATAAATTCCTGCCTTGAAGATAAGCTTCCATCCTTAGTGACAAGGTTGAGTAGTTACCTCTATCTAATTTTTCAATTGATGAAGGAAATCCATCTGCCATGTTGTCCAACCTTGCTCTGATACCACTGTGAAGAGATGGATTTGAACTTGGAGAAGATGAAGTGGTGCTGCAAAAAATTTGCACCACACCAGCCAAATAAACTCAAGGGATATGTAGCAGGCCCTTTTAGCTTGCAAAGGATGTATTAGACACCCTACGTACCTTCAATGATAACTCTAAAAAAGATGAATCAAAATAGATAAGTTGGAGTAGATTGAAGAACAAAAAAATTGCTATTTATGTTCATACACCTGTGTAGTGTTTTGAACAATTCTCTGGCCACAACACCAATTGACTTCATTCCTTTTGGGTAACTCTTATTAACTTAGTAATCTAACAATAAAGATTTATTTCATAAAAAATGATGGAGTACATAAAGAGAAAAGTGTTTAGCAAGTTGTAGCATCACCCTGATTTTCACGGGCTGTAGCAGTACTCAGATGCGTGAGCGGAGAAATGTTAATATCTCGAGATTGCAAGATGCAATGCTCATGAAGTTATGTAAGAATATACTAGACAGTATACGAATTCTATCAAGCTTTGAATCATGTAAACTGATCAATTAGACATTGAGAACCAGCTCTAAGAAAATGACTGTTTTGATGGAGTGCTGAGAGAGAAGTAAAGTATGATTAGATATAGTCAACTTCAAATGAACATATCTTAAGATTTGAAAACCCAATTTCAATGATATTTTACGAGCATGTAGTAGAATTAAGGACATTTCCCAACTTAATCATTGAAAATTATGCACCAAGCTCAGAGATATCATCTCTACAGTTGGACTACGAAAAGTGAGAGATATGGCAGTGAACAATATACTCACAAAAGCATGAAGATATGAACTCAAATGATCATGAAAATGAAAGTATATTGATTGTAATGTACAATGGACTTACTAATACATATGTGGGCCTTGAACCCACACTTTAATATGGCATAAAGCTCAGCTGATAAAGGTCTAAAATCGCGACTAATATTCCATGTATTTATAGTGATCTTTGGAGCCAAGATTTGAATTTGAATCTTGCTTGCCTAAAACAAATCTCCTATCTTTTTGTGATTGATTGATTCTCCAACCACTTCTATCACAAATTCTTGACTTCTCTTTCCTTTTTTCATCAAGTGGACTCAACCACATTAGATACTTTTACTTTTACATCAAGTAAAGCCTTCAAAAATTACATGAGATAGTTCACAAGTGAACTCATACATTGTCTTCACTTTAAAGCTTCTCTTATGACCTTGTGAGACTCAAGACAATGCTTAGGCTTGTCATAGACTTGCTCCAATAGGATGTAATGGAGTAGTCAACACATGCTTCAAGGTCTTGGAAAACTCATTGGTGAGGCCATCTAACCCTGGGCTTTCGCCATTAGGAAGCGAACCAATAACTTCAATAATCTCATCATCCAAAATGGGAGCTCCAAGAAAAGGCTTCATATTTTGAAGAATTCTTTTGGTTTGAATCTAGATATGGATGCCATGCAATCGTGCCTGTGAGGAGAAAGAGGCATGGAAACCCCCAAATGCTGAGTAAAGTGATTGACAATCAATGTACTATTTTCTTCATCTGTATTGCACTCAACCACATTGGTATCCATCACGAAAGGGATCATTTCCTTGGATTGCTTCTTCTTGAGGAGGCCACACATCTCTTTAGCAGGTTTGTTTTCCTTTCCTACCCACCAATCTTTAAACTATACCTATATATTCTATCTAGCAGAAGCATATGCACAAACATATGGCATTTATTATCAAGAAACATTCAACCCTGTAGCTAAAATGTCTATTGTCAAAGCACTTGTTGCATTAGCTACAACAAAAGGATGGAATTTTCATAAGATGGATGTGAAGAATGCTTTCCTACATGGTGAATGACAAGAAGAAGTATACATTGATAAGCCACAATGATATGAAGATTCAAAGAACCCAGAATATGTTTGCACATTCGAGGACATTAGGATTTTCCTTAGGTACTATCCTTTATATATTGCACTAATTGTATTGTTGTTTTAGGTCATTCTTGAACATTCCTTTTATGTAATAGAAGAAGAATAACATCACTCTTTCTTGCCTCAATCTATGTGTGTCTTCTCTTTGAGGGTGAGAGTGTGTGAGTGAGCTCTCTTTTTTATCTCCTTCCTCGTGACATCAAGTACTATAGGTTTTTCATTCTAGTAACTAACAAGTTGAAAAGCAAGCGGGTCCCCCATGAAGGTGATGAAAAGGTTATAAACCTTCTTTGTAACTCTCTTTGACTTTGTTTTATTTTTTGCTTGTTTATAATATATTACTTTTTGTGGAGAAAATGTATGAGAACAAACGTATTTCATCCATTAATTGGGTAGAGAGATAGCTCAAATATTTCCTTGATTCATGGCCCTCCATAAGGAATTTGAGTCCATGAACTCCATGACAATGAGAAAAAGGAAAACTAATTGTGCGACTCTTAGTTATCTTTGACATGTGGACATAGAAATAACAGATTCAGTAAAAACGTATTTCTAGTGTTATAAATGCGTCAAGAATAAAACAAAATAATGATAAAAAATGCTCACAAAAAATAAAAAACAATTAAATAATAATTAATTTATTAATTTAGAATAACAAAATGGCACAAACCATGGTAAAAAAACTATTATTTCTTTTATAGCTCCCAAAAGTGAACACTAAATTTCCATAGTGATTATGCAAGTCATGACTGTTCGAAAACAATGAACCATGCTTATCCAACTAAAAAGGGTCAAAGCTCTCCAATGGACTATGTACAAATGAATTCTGTACTGGATTATACATTAGATGGAGCTCTCACACATATAAGTATTATTTACCTCATGCAGAGCTTCCTAGATCACTAGATCACGATTGAAGCTATAATATGATTTGAGAGTTCGAGAGTTGGTAAATTCATTAATGTTGTGATTCTTATTAGTAAGAAATTTTTCAGTTTCTTTCATTATGTTCTTTTTTTAATGCGGAAATCTCTCTTGCGTGATTGCGTTCTTAATTATTGAAAAGGAAGGGGATTCAAGTAGGACTCTCTTTTGTGCTATATCTTGAGAATGGTAATCACATTTTTGGGGATTTTTCAATACTATAGACAATCCATTCGATGACATGCTAGTTCCTTTCTTTCTATCTAAAATACTTAAAGGGAAGTGTAATGTCTTCTCTTAATGGATAAAGAAGCAAGCATGGAATAGGTTTGAAAAAAATCTAGCAACGAAAGTATTCCTATGCAAATGCTAAAATGTATGAAATAGGATTCATCTAATTTTAGAATTGCCAACAAATAGATGTTGAAGGTAAAACAGGTACGGCTAAGTACAAGAAAGTATTTTTTAATATATAGATAAACAGAAAGCATACAAGAACTCTTCGGGAATATATTTAGATGTTTTAAGGGAAATAAGTCTCTTGAATAGCAGAAGCATCATAATGTTTCTATAGAGAGTGCACAGGAAATTATGTGGAAGAAGAAAGGAAATCACAACTTGATAGAGAGGCAATTAGTTATAAAACAGTTTCCCATTCTTGGAAGATCGTAGGCTTCGATCCTCGTTTTAATGACATGAAAATTAAACAAGAGAATAATGGGAATAGAGTCCATGTTCCGTAGGGCACTTGGTTGAGCTTTGGCTTCTTGAGGCAGAGGTTTAAGGTTCAAGCCCTGGGCTGGACACATATAGCTTTTAGCCAATTAAACCAGTTGTAATGTTGTAACCTTGTCTAACCCCTGTTTCCTGAGATACAGAAAGTTTCATGGTTACTATGTTCATTCACTTGTTCAGTTATATTTTCAAAGTTAAAACTTGAGGGAGCAGGCTTAAGTTTCATGATTACTATGTTCATTCACTTGTTCAGTTATATTTTCAAAGTTAAAACTTGAGGGAGCAGGCTTAAGTTTCATGATTACTATGTTCATTCACTTGTTCAGTTATATTTTCAAAGTTAAAACTTGAGGGAGCAGGCTTTTGCTGAACCTCCATAAAAAAGAAAACGGAAATAGATATTAAATAACGGGAATAGGCAGAAGATTGGACTCGGGGAATAGATATTTAATAACGGGAATTCAGAGTGCGGAGTTTGCTTGTTTAAAATCCGTGATAAAGGGAATCCTGAGTATGAATTTTGCTTTTTCAAAATCCTTCATAAAGGGATAAAGGGAATCCGTAAGTCTGGAATTCGCTTTTTGAAAATCAAGATCAAATTCTTAAAAATCAAAGGAGAAAAAAAAAAGCAACTATTGACATGTTCCTGGCGCCCTCAGTTTCAGTATCTGGGGGCCCTAAATACGCGGATTAGTGAGAGAGCACCACGAAAGTAATGTGTAAAAGCAACATCTATGTAAGCTTGCACAATGAAAAAGCAGCAGTCATCCAAATAAACGCGTACTATCTAAAGCTTGCGCAATGAAAAAAGCAGCAGGCATCCAAACAAACGCGTACTACATTTCACTCAACGGGTCCATTGGGGTGTATAAAAGCGACGTACAAACGCAACACAAAAGCGATGTAGAAAAGCAACAGCTATCTACGCTTGCACAATGAAAAAAGCAGCAGTCCTCCAAATAACCGCGTTGAGCGAAATCGATTGCAGAGTATACGTGAGCGGGCACGTACAGACCATGCAATCGAGGACCCTCCTCCACCATCAATCGCCAACGCGAAGGAGAAGCATCAATCGCCAGCGCGCGAAGGAGAAACAGCATCAGTCTGCAGCTCGAGTCGTCGAACTAGTTTTACCGACATGCAGGAAGCCACTTTCTTTATCCCTTGAAGGGTCAGTACTTATGGATTCCATGCGATCAGGTCGAGGGTTCTTATACGCGCTTGCCGTATGCAATAGAGGTACTATTGGCACCATTGCCTTGTTATATTTGTGTGAATTCCATTAACAAAAAAGCTTCTGTCACAAACATATATGAGTATCCTCACATGTAAAGCGCAACGTCTTAAAGCTGAAGATGTATATTCTCTTAAGCACATGTGACTGCTTCGTGTCATCGGCTTTCATGATAGATCTCGCATATAATTCTTCATATTCTCAACTAAGCAAACTTTGAAAGTAAAAAACAGTTATCTTTATCGGGTAGGATTAACAATCATGTGCATTTTTCATCTTTTTAAAAAGAATGCGGTAGAAGAATCAAGGCTTTGGGTAAAACAGAAAAATTCTCTTCATGGTATCTTTATTATTAATGGTATCTTCATTGTAATAATAAGGTACATAGTTCTTTTTTGCACGTTTCCTCTAAAGTTCAAGGTACAATAATCAAGCAATACTCCCAACCACTGCAAGACAAAAGGGCATAACGACACTGCCAATAAAAAAAAATAAGGTTACATCATTTATGCAACGCTATTTCCACATAGAGTCGCATATGCGATGCTCCCAAAAAAAAGAAAAGAGTCTTTGTTGCATAAATGTCAATTATTGTCGCTTATGCAATGCATCTAACTATTGTTGCTAAGAGCATCACAGATTAGCGATGCTCTTATAGATGTTGGAAAACTACCTGCAATGCAAAAACATCATTTAATTGGCGTCTTGTGAAAACAAAAGAAAATCAATTTCTCCTCGCACATTTATGCCGGGATCAAGAGTGAGAGAGAAAGTGTGTGTGTGAGAAAAATAGTTCAGACATACACACACACACACACAGACAAAGCAGTAAGCAACGCAAGTACATACACATATACACACACTCATAGACATGCATGGATACACATATACACACAAAAATACACATACACATACACACACATACACACACATACACACATATACACATACACAAACACACACAGACACAGTCACATACACACATATACATACACATGCACACACACACATACACATACACATACACATACACGCACATACACATACACATACACACACATACACAACCATATACATAGACACACATAGACACATACACATAGATACACACATATACACATACACACCCATGCACATACACACACATAGACACACACACACACATACACATATAAACACACATATACACATACACACACATAGAGTTGCATACACACATATATATAGAGATGCATACACACACATATACATACACATACACATACACACATATACATACACACACATACACACATACACACATACACACATACACACATACACATACAGACACATATACATACACACACACATAGACACATAGACACATACATACATCCACACACATGCATGTGTATGCATACATACATATGCATATGCATACACACACATACATATACACACATACACATACACACACATACATAAAAACACATACAAATACAAACACACACACATACACATACACACACATACACATACACACACTATACATACACATGCATACACACACATGTATACACACATGCACATATGTATACATAGACATACTCATACACACACATACACATACACACATAAAGCCACATACATATATATATATATGCATGCATGCACACACATACACATACATCCATACATATACATACACACACATCACTACAACATATGAGGGGCATACCGACGGTCATGCCTCACTATCAGTATGACCGTTGAAAATGCATGAAAAACCATGGATGCAATACCGACCGTATGAGCGTTGATATAGGCATCAATAATTTACTGGAGATTACCGATGCTTATATCAATGCTTATACCGAAGCTTATATTGACGCAATGTTTTAACCAGACCCGAGAGCAAAAATTCCACATTTGCTTGTGTTTTGAATGAAAGTCTCCTTCTTTCGAGTTTGCACGTGCGAACTACATTATGAGCATATTGTGTACACACATCTCTCTCTTTCTCTCTCTCTCTCTCTTTCTCTTTATCTGTCTCTCTTTCTCTACACATACCTCTCTATTTCTCTAGATCTGAAATTTTGGTAAGTATCGCACATCCTATAGCACCCTCTCTCTTTCTTTGTGTTTTCCCTTTTTTGATTTCTCTTTTCTTTAGTTTTGCGGGAGCTTTTTGGCGTGATTTCTTTGGAATTCGACAAAGGACAACATTAAGTGGACTTTGACGACAACGCTCCAAACAATTACATCGAGGTAAGTGATTGTTTTGTTTTTGATTGATATGGAATGAGATAGAGAGAGAGATGAAAGAGAGAGAGAGAGAGAGAGAGAGAGAGAGAGAGAGAGAGAGAGAGAGAGAGAGAGAGAGAGAGAGAGAGAGAGAGAGAGAGAGAGAGAGAGAGAGAGAGAGAGAGAGAGAGAGAGAGAGAGAGAGAGAGAGAGAGAGAGAGAGAGAGAGAGAGAGAGAGAGAGAGAGAGAGAGAGAGAGAGAGAGAGAGAGAGAGAGAGAGAGAGAGAGAGAGAGAGAGATGAAAGAGAGAGATAGAGAGAGAGTGAAAGAGAGAGATAGAGAGAGAGTGAAAGAGAGAGAGATATATATGAAATAGAAAGAGAATGAGATAGAGAGAGATGCATACATACATACACACACATATGCATACACATACTCATATACATATTACATACACACATGCATATTACATACACACTCACATACATATCACATACACAAATACATATTCATACACATACATCACTACAAGGAATACAGGCGTATAGCGACGGTTAAGGCGATAGAATTTTGTCGCTATAAAATTGCAACATGCGTCGTAAGTAGCATCACGCACGGACCATCGATTAAACGACGCATAACACGACAGTTTTTGCGACTTGTGATGCAACGGGATTGCGATGCTCCAATACAACATTTCTAAAACGACGTTATTTAAAAGCGTTGCATAAGCAACACTTTTTTGCATCACATAGGCGACGATGCTTGCCGTCACATAAGCGACACTAAAAGATGTCGCTTATACGATGACGAATAGCATCGCTTACACGAAGGTCTATTGACGGACAAAAATTAAAACGTTGGAGGCTCTGCGATCGGCATTTTCACGCATCCGATCGAAGAGCTCTCCAACGTTCGCAATTGCGATGCGCTTACGAGCTGAAGCAAGTATATGCAGAATTGTTGTTTTGCCTAAGCTCTCTCTTATTGTCTCCCTCTGTCTCTGTTTCTCTCTTTCTACATCTTTCTCTCTTTGAATTCTCTCTCTCTGTCTAGATCTCTCTCTCTGTCTCTCTCTCTCTCTCTCTCTCTTTTCTTTCTCTCTTTATTGCAGGTTATTCAAGAAGCTAACCAAGCAAAAAGTATGGCTAACAATTGTAAGTACAATTTCTATTCTTTGTAGATCATTTGAATTGTGTTATTTTCATTACATAGCATACTCACAGTTATTGATATGCACTTATACACTTATATATGATAAAGATGCACTTTCACACATATACATATATACACATGCACATACACACACATATATACACACAGATACATGTGCACATACACTTAGACATACACACATATACACATGCATATGCACAAACATTCCTACAACCACATAAAAAGACTTACATGCATGCATTATTGCATATATATATATATATATATATATATATATATATATATATATATATATATATATATATATATATATATATATATATATATATATATATATATATACATACATATATATATATACACACACACACACACACACATACACACATTAACATATATGCAAATACATGTATATGCACATCCACATGCACGCGCATTCACATGCATGCACATGGATGCAAATGGAAATGCATCCACATACACATGCATGTTCCATACATATACACATGCATATACATACACATGCATATACATATACACATATACATATACATATACATATACACACATATACATATACATGCATATACATATACACACACATACATATACATGCATATACATATACACACACATACACAAGAACATGCACATACTCATACACACATATACACTTATACATGCACATGCACATACATACATATACACACACATACACATGCACATACATACATATACACACACATACATATACTCTTAGGTACACACATATGAATGAATTATATAATTAAAGTATTAAAACACATATACACATGCACACACACATGTATATACCTACATATACACATATACATGCACATACACACACATACACATAGAGTTATACATATACATGCATATACATATACACACACACACACACAAGAACATGCACATATTGATACACACATATACACTTATACATGCACATGCACATACATACATATACACACACATACACATGCACATACATACATATACACACACATATATATATACTTAGGTACACACATATGAATGAATTATATAATTAAAGTATTAAAACACATATACACATGCACACACACATGCACATACCTACATATACACATATACATGCACATATACACACATACACATAGAGTTATACATATACATGCATATACATATACACACACATACACATGCACATGCACATACTCATACACACATATACACTTATACATGCACATGCACATACATACATATACACACACATACACATGCACATACAGACATATACACACACATACATATACACTTAAGTACACACATATGAATGAATTATATAATTAAAGTATTAAAACACATATACACATGCACACACATGCACATACCTACATATACACATATACATGCACATACACACATATACACATAGAGTTATACATATACATGCATATACATATACACATACGTACATACACATGCATATGCACATACTCATACACACATATACACTTATACATGCACATGCACATACATACATATACACACACATACACATGCACATACATACATATACACACACATACATAATTAAAGTATTAAAACACATGCTTAATATAAACAATAATAACAATCAATAGAACAAAACTCTTCATTACTTAATACCATACACACAATTCAAAACATAACTGAAATGATATATATATATATATATATATATATATATATATATATATATATATATATATATATATATATATATATATATATATATATATATATATATATATATATATATATATATATCAATGTAAATACATATAATCCAATGTCACAATCAATTAAAATCCTAATCATCATCATCATCAGCAATATCATGATCATTCTGATCTTCCTCATCCTCATCGTCATGATCACCCTGTGACGATCAAGATCGTCCCTCTTGTGTCTGTCTCCCCACCTCATCCATATTTGTCTCTCCATAATACTCCTGTATTACATATAACAAACATAAATAAATAAAATAATTAAACCATTCATAAAAACAAAATAATTATATAAAATTTAAAAATACTCACAAAGGCATCAGGATGATCTTGCATATACTCGCCCAAACGCCGATATCCAAAATGTGTAGCATACTCGATCTCATGTTTCATAGGATATCGGCCATAATCCTTCCGTTGCAATGAAACAAATAAAAAACATTAGTTGCTTGCATTTTAACTAAAATAAAAAATATACTCATAATAACACATATACTTACAAACGTAGCTACAAAACCATTATGGCCCATTTGGCCTAGGTGCGATGTGTGGCCCGACTCCACTCTCTTCTTTGCAGCAGCCTGTTTATTCAAGAAAAAAATACATAAATTAAATGTAAAAAATTACTAAAATATATAAAAATTATAAATATAAACTATTAATTTGTGTACCTTCTGCTGAGGAAATGACTCCTAAAGACGTAGCTGTCTACGAAAAAACTGCCACGTCTCAGGTGGTATGTTAGCTCGCCTCTTATTTTTTTCGACCATACAATATCTCTTGTATGGTCGAAACATACACATACACATACCCACATACACATATACATGCAAACATATATGCATGCATATAGGTATACATATACACATATACATACATATAACATAAACACACATATACATATCCACATATATACGTACACACACATGCATGCATATACACTCATTCATACAAAATACATGCATTTATCCCACAATAATGTGTAGTTGTGTATATGTGAATATGTGTGTTTGTGTATATGTGTATATGTGAATATGTGTGTATGTGTAAATATGTATATGTGAATTTTTTGTGTATGTAGATAATCAAATTATTAATACCAAATACCATTATTTGTAGATTCTGATCAATCAGATGGAACTCCACCACCGTCTCCTCATCGTGCAACGACTTTATACTGTAAGTATATGAAATATTTAATTTTAAATATATTTGATGGATACATAGCTTATATTTTTTTTATGTTTCTTATTATGTGCAGATTCAGATCAATCAGAGGGTACTCCACCACCTCCTACCCATGCAACGACTTCACATGTGTCCTCCGATAGGAATTATGATGAATTTTACTATGAAGAGCATATTATATGTTGGTGTAACTCTTGTTATGGCACGTATCGAAGACCACGATTGGAATGTATTGAACATGAGGCAGAGTATGGTAGTTTTGAGCGTGCACCATCACCTAGTCAACGTGATAATGCTTGGGTATGTATTTTCTATATGTATTAATGTCATTATTTTATTTTAAAACCATATATAAAATCAAATCATTGTTGATATACAGGAATACTTGCTCGATGATGATGATGATGATTTTTCTCATAATGTTAATATACCTCGTACACGTCATGGACTTGCTGTTCATCAATTACAAGCAGAGGTTTCTAGAAATCCTCTACCTCCTGGTTTAGAGAATGAAACGACTGGAGATTATCCATTGCCAGCTCGTGATCGTTCTTTAGTACAAACATATGATAGAAGAAGATATGGAGGATGGAATAGAGGACCCCTTCCTTTAGATGGAGAGGTTTTCAACTTTTGGGGTAATCGCTATATGATTGCTCCATCCACTATTACTAATGTTGGCCGTGGTGTCTTTATTGTAGAGGATTTGTATGTGCCTCCGAACTCTGAAGTCACTCTTATGTCACTTTGTGGTCCTATATATGGATGGGGAGATTGGCATTGACTTTCATGTTATGTTCAAAGCATAAGTACTTATGGAATATGCTTGAATGCAGCATCCCTTACTAGTAGAAGGATTTTACATGCAAAAAATGAAAGATTATATATTGATGGAAGACCTTACACACATGGAAATATAGCATGTTTAATAAATAGTAGTCGAGGGTTACATAATAGTTCAAGGACTAATTGCACATTTGAGGAGCGTGAAAATAGTCATGAATCACCATACATGAGTAGAGATGTATCAAGATACATAGTTGTCAATGCTATTACTACATTACATGCTGGTGATGAACTATTAGTGAATTATGGATGGCGTAGACCTCCAAGAGCACCTTTTAGCTAGAGAGAATAAAAATTTTCTATCCATATTTAATAAGTTATATACTTAATTTTATATTTGAAGTTTACTTTTTATTCATTTATAGAATACTAATGAGTTGTATTTATATGTGTAGATTCCAACGTATGATGTTGATGGAAGGATTCACAATTACCAATAAGACCTCATTTATCAGAAGCTTCCATGAGGATGCTACGCAAAACTAATCCTGTGCAATATGCAAAGTTGAAAGATCTATATTCAAAAGACGATAAAGTACAAGATTTGTGTGACAATGATGAAGATGATGGCATGACAGATTTTATTGAGGTTTGGTATCAAAATGACAGTGAGAGCATTGATATTTCTAAAAATGAGAAATATCTTTGAGAGGAATGTCTAAAGCATGTATATGAAGGAAGTCGTTTGACGCGACTAAGTGCGAGCTTACTTATTCTCAGCCTTCAAAATCGTTTTGGATGGAGTAATGTATCTGTTTCGACACTATTAAGGTATAATTTTCAATTTTCTATCTATTTATATATATATGCATATATATATATATATATATATATATATATATATATATATATATATATATATATATATATATATATATATATATATATATATATATATATATATATATATATATATATATATATATATGCAGATTTTTATTCTTACTTTAGATAAGGTAAGAACAAGAACTTGAATTGAATGGATACTTTTTGTCCGCGCATCTTTTAAAACTATTAGTGCATCTTTCAAAATATTCGCAAAAAATTTGATTGTTTGGATGGCAGGATAGGATTGTTTGTTTTGGAGGATATGAAGTATGTACCTTCATTGAATGATTTGTGGATTCACACATATGTTCAGTTTGAAAGTGTGAGAAGCGGATTTATAATTGTTATTTAAAGAATTTGGCACTGTTTATAGGCCATACAATGGTGACCTGGATGAATCGCATCCACAGAGGTTATTCAAGACAGAGCAATCTGATTATAATGGACTAGTGCTAGCAGGATTCCTAGGGTATGCAGTAAGCCTCTTGCATGTCATAAGCCTGAATAAGCTATATAAAAGTGATCCTCTCAAGTCACCATGATTTCCACTTTGTATCCTAAAGTTCAGATGCTCATCATTGACATGCAAGAGGTTTACTGCATACCCGAGAAATCCTGCTCTATCTTGAGTAACCTCTGTCCATGCGATTCATCCAGGTCACCATTGTATGGCCTATAAACAGTGCCAAATTCTTTGAATAACAATTATAAATCCACTTCTCACACTTTCAAACTAAACATATGTGTGAATCGACGAATCATTCAATGAAGGTACATACTTCATATCCTCAAAAACAAACAATCGTATCTTGCCATCCAAAACAATCAAATTTTGCACGAATATTTTGAAAGATGCATTAATAGTTTTAAAAGATGCGCGGACAAAAAGTGTCCATTCAATTCAAGTTCTTGTTCTTACCTTATCTAAAGTAAGAATAAAAACCTACATGTATATATGTATATTTATTTATTTACCTTTTTTAATATATCTTTTTTTGATAAAGTTACAGGTTATTATCTGAAAAGTTTTTACCAAGTCAGAATATTCTTCCTACCTCACGTGATGAAATGAAGAAGATAATCAGCAATCTTGGTATAGAATCAATGTATACATGCATGTCCTAACGATTGTATTTTATATAGAGGTGAATATGCAGACTCTTTGACATGTCCCAAATGTCGATCTCCTCGATATAAGGGTGAAGAAGGTAAAATCCCAAAAAAGGTATTGAGACATTTTCCATTGGCTCCACGGATTAGACATATGTTTCAAAGCCCCGAATTATCAAAGCTTTTGACTTGGGGACATGATCACAAAAGTACTGATGGAATAATCAGAATTCCTCATGATAGTGTTGCTTTTCAGCATATTGATTCTACATGGCCTGAATTTGCACAAAATCCACAGAATCTAAAGTTAGGAGTTGCATTAGATGGGGTTAATCCATTCTCCATGAAATCCAATAAATGGTCAACATGGCCAGTGGTAGTCATAAACTGCAATCTTCCGCCATATCTTAGCATTAAAAAGGAACATTTAATGCTTTCACTTTTAATCCCAGGCAAAAGACAAGTTAAATATATGAATGTATGTCTTGCTCCTCTCATTGACGATCTTCAAGAGTTATGGAGAGGTATTAATGCCATTGATGTATCGAAAAGCATCAATGAAAGACATTTTACGGTTCGTGGTATTGTGGCTTGGACTATTCACGATTTTCCTGGATATGGTGTTTGTTCAGGTATTGATGTAATTTTTTTATTCAATTTGCATGTAAATAAATATGATTTAATCTAATTATATTTTTATCATTTTCCATGATGCAAGAATATCTACTAAGGGTTATAAAGCTTGTCCATATTGTAGTGATTGGTTGAGATCAATCTATAGTAAGAACCTCAACAAAAATATTTATCTTCGACATCGACGATTCTTGCATGATGATCATCCAATAAGATCTAAAAGAGAAGCGATACATTTTAATGGAAAGCTTGAAACAGGTCAGTATCCAAAAACTATGACGCCTACGGATTGGTATAAAAATGGATAGATGGACCTCTGATAGATCCAAAAGTAGAAATCTTCAGTGATGATTCAGATAATGAGTATGTGAACAGAGGTAAAGGAAAATTGGCACTCGTAGAGAACATATCAATATGGTATTCTTTGGAGTATTGGAAAGAGTTAAAAGTATGTCATCTTCTTGATCCTATGCATATATTCAAAAATATTGGTTATTCACTATGGCAACATCTTCTTGGACTAAAAGATACCACATCATCAAGGAATGATTTGAAAGATAAAAAATCGAAACCAAAGTTATGGCCAGTTTTTGATAGACATCGACAAGAAACGACTTATGCATCTACTCCTTGGGTACTTGCAACAAAAGAGATACAGACTATCAACAATAGAATTCAATTGATTAAGACTCCTACAGGATATGGAGCATCGATTCAAAACATGTTTACTATGGATGATAAGAGCTTATCTGGGTTAAAGACCCATGACTGGCATAACTTTTTGAAACATATTTTACCTTTGGTTATCGATGGATGTACAACGAAAGGAGTACGAGATGTGATCTATCGTCTTGGATCACTTATAAGGTAATTATGATACTTTTATATTTAATATGTATGAATATTGGATATCTTTTATTTTTTAATTAACTTCTTTATAATTGTTTTTATGATATGTATAGGTGGATTACATCCAAAGAGATCGATAAAAACTCGATCCCACAAAAAAAACGTGAATGCAAAGAGCTACTATGTTTGATGGAAAAAGAACTTCCTACTTCATTTTTTGATATTCAGGTTGATTTATTAGTCCATCTTGTAGATGAGATAGAGATTGCAGGTGTTGTCAACACTCGATGGATGTTTTGGGTCGAGCGATTTATGGGAATACTAAAAGGTTATGTGCGATAAAGAGCAAAACCAGAAGGATCCATGGCAAAGGGTTGGATGCTTGAAGAGTGCATGTTATACGTTAGTGAGTACCTTGAAAGAGTTCATGAAGAAGCTCCATGTGCATGGACCAACGAGTCTTCTTCAAAAATAACAGATGAGGTATTATCAGGTAAGGGGGTTCCATTCTTATTTACACTTCAAGAAAAAAATGATGTTTCTACTTTTGTAGCATATAATAGCGAATGCATGCAAGCATTCCTTAGCGAGTACGAGGAACTTCAAAATCTCTGAAGTAAAAGGCGAAAAAACAAAACATCTAGACGTAATCTCGATAATAATGAGATTACAGATATACCTTCTTTCACGGATTGGCTATATAGTCGTTTGCAATGCGCCAACACAAATAATGAAGAAATATCAGATGAGCAAAGAGAGTTAATGATGGGTTGTGAACGAAAGGTAATTTTATTAAAATAATATTTTATTTTTTTCATATATGTATGTTAAATTCTATTTACTAATTGAATTTATTTTGCAGGCTCGAATGTTCACTAATATGTGGGCTTTTGGACAACATATTAGAATCAAAGCCATTGATTCTTTACGTAAAAGAGAGGATTCTAGTATTGTTGCTTCTTTCAAGCAACTATCACGTGCTAGCTCAAAAGACACGAACCTTATAGATAGCGAACTTGGTTACATAGGAGCTATTGTTGGTATCTACGAAATTTCATTTCGTACATTCAAACATGTAGAAAAAAGTTTATATATTTTTTTTAGAGTTAGTTTTTTTTTTAAGCACCTAATAATGGGTTTTTGTTGTTATATATTTTGATAGGTTTTTTTAAAGGTTGACTGGTTTCGAGCGGAGTATAAAGGTAGTAATTCCACATTAAGAAAGGAATTATCTGGGTTTTGGGCAGTTGATTGTTCCAAGGTAATGTGATCTACTAAAGAACCATATATTCTTCCTAGGCATATTGAACAAGCATTTTTTATAAAAACCCAGATGCTCATCCTTGGTGGCAAGTCATTCATGTGCAACCTAGAGGTAGGTCATTCTTTGAACAGTTTATTGTTAGAGAGATCAAAGAAAGTCCTCTTGATGATTCAGCATCAGATAATGATACATCAACATCGGAAATAGAAATTAGAATCATTATACGTGATAATGATACTAATATTTTTGATGAAGAGGATAATTCTCTACATGCTGATTCTACTGATGAGGAAGAGGAATTACCAGAAATAGATATTAATCCATCAATAGATGATGTGATTCATGAGAACATAGATTTAACAATAGAAGAAATAAATGAAATCAATAAGGATAATGAAGATGAGACTATATTGATGTCTTACCAAAATGATGGCAATAACGAAAACATATGAGCAGATTAGATAGTAAATTCTACTCTAGTTATCGATCAATAACTTGAAGCTTCTGAATGGATATTAGATAATAGATTTTTTTATTAACTTGAATAATGATGAATCCTACTAGAGAGATGAAATCATGTTGTTCTAATTTAGAACATGAAGCTCGAGGGTATGCCTAATTATTTATATATGTGTGTATGTGTAAATATGTACATGTAAATATGTATGCATGTATATATATGTTTATGTGTGCATGTATATGTGATGTGTACATGTATATATGTATATATGTCTATGTGTAAATGTGTACATGTAAATATGTTAGTATGTATATATATATTTATGTGTGCATTTAGGCATGTATGTGTGATGCATAATATATCTACTCCATTTTATATTTATGTCTCTAGCAGGACGTCGGAGGTGTACATATACTTCAAACATATGGCTAAAAGGTTGAATTAGAGTTTTTAAATTAGGGATTTTAAAACCCTAATATCGAAATTAGTGTTTTCAATTTAGGATTTTTGAAATCGGATTTATTTATTTATTTATGCGTATGCATGTGTTGTGTATGTATGTGTATCTATATGTGCATATGCATGTGTTTTGTGTGTATATATGCATGTGTATATGTATATATGCATGTATGTGTATGTGTGAGTATGTCTCTCTATGTGTGTGTATGCATATATGTGTGTATGTGTGTATGTGTGTATGTGTGTGTGTATATGTGTTTGTATGTGTGTATGCATGTGTATGTGTGTGTATGCATTATGTATGCATATATGTGTGTGTGTGTCTATGTGTATGTGTGTGTCTATGTCTATGTGTATGTGTTTGTGTCTATGAGTGTGTATGTGTTTATGTGTATGTATGTATCTATGTGTGTGTATGTGTCTATGTGTGTATGTGTATGCATGTATGTATGCATATGTGTGTGTATGCATGTGTATGTGTGTGTATGCATCATTATGTGTGTATGTGTCTATGTGTGTATGTGTGTATGTATATGTGTGTGTTGTCTATGTGTATGTGTGTGTGTCTATGAATGTGTATGTGTTTATGTATATGTATGTATCTATGTGTGTGTATGTGTCTATGTGTGTATGTATATGCATGTATGTATATGCATGTATGTATGCATATGTGTGTGTATGCATATGTATGTGTGTGTATGCATCATTATGTGTGTCTATGTATGCATGTGTATGTGTGTATGCATCATTATGTGTTTATGTGTCTATGTGTGTATGTGTGTGTGTGTGTCTATGTGTATGTGTGTGTGTCTGGATGTGTATGTGTTTATGTGTATGTATGTATCTATGTGTGTGTATGTGTATGCATGTATGTATGCATATGTGTGTGTATGCATCATTATGTGTGTATGTGTCTATGTGTGTATGTTTGTGTGTGTGTGTATATGTGTGTGTGTATGTGTATGTGTCTATGTGTATGTGTCTATGTGTATGTGTCACTATGCGTCTATGAGTGTGTATGTGTTTATGTGTGTGTATGTGTCTATGTGTGTGTATGTGTGTGCATGTATGTATGTGTGTGTATGCATTATGTATGCATATGTGTGTGTATGCATTATGTATGTGTATGTAAGCATGTGCATTATATATGCATATAAGTATGTATGTATGCATATGCATATGCATTATGTATGCATATGTGTGTATGTGTGTGTATGCATTATGTATGCATATGCGTGTGTATGCATTATGTATGTGTATGTAAGCATGTGCATTATGTATGCATGTAAGTATGTATGTATGCATATGCATATGCAATATGTATGCATGTATGTGTATGTCTCTCTATGTGTGTGTATGCATATATGTGTGTGAATGTGTGTGTACATGTGTCTGTATGTGTGTATGCATGTGTATGTGTGTGTATGCATCATTATGTGTGTATGTGTGTGTGTCTATGTGTATGTGTGTGTATCTATGAGTATGTAGGTGTTTATATGTGTGCATGTGTCTATGTGTGTATGTGTCTGTGTGTGTGTATGTATCTATGCATGTGCATTATGTATGCATGTGCATTATGTATGCATGTAAGTATGTATGTACATTGTATGCATATGCATATGCATTATGTATGCATATGCATATGCATTATGTATGCATATGTATGCATGTATGTGTTTATGTGTGTATGTCTCTCTATGTGTGTGTGTGTATGAGTGTGTATGTGTCTATGTCTATATGTGTGTGTATGTGTGTGCGCGTCTATGTGTATGTGTGTGTGTCTATGAGTGTGTATGTTTGGATGTGTGTGTGTATGAATGTGTGTCTATGAGTGTGTATGTTTGGATGTGTGTGTGTATATGTGTGTCTATGTGTGTATGCATGTGTATGTGTGTGAATGCATCATTATGTGTGTCTATGAGTGTGTACGTTTGGATGTGTGTGTGTATATGTGTGTCTATGTGTGTATGCATGTGTATGTGTGTGAATGCATCATTATGTGTGTATGTATCTATGTGTGTATGTGTGTGCACGTCTATGTGTATGTGTGTGTGTCTATGAGTGTGTATGTGTCTATATGTGTGTATGTGTCTATGTGTGTGTATGTGTCTATGTGTGTGTATGTGTCTATGTGTGTATGTATGCATATGTGTGTGTATGCATGTTGTATGCATATGTGTGTGTATGCATTATGTATCTGTATGTATGCATGTGCATTATGTATGCATATGCATTATGTATGTGTATGTATGCATGTGAATTATGCATGCATATGTGTGTGTATGCATGCAAGTATGTATGTATGTACGCATATGCATATGCATTATGTATGCATATGTGTGTGTATGCATGTAAGTATGTATGGATGTACACATATGCATATGCATTATGTATGCATGTATGTGTATGTGTGTGCATGTCTCTCTATGTGTGTGTATGCATATATGTGTGTGTATGTGTGTGTGTGTGTATGTGTGTGTATGTGTGTGTATGTTTATGTATGTGTGTATGTGTGTGTATATGTATGTGTATATGTGTGTGCATGTGTATGCATTATGTGTGCATGTGTGTATGCAACATTATTTGTGTATGTGTGTATATGTGTGTGTATTTGTGTGTATGTGTGTGTGTGTCTATGTGTATGTGTGTGTGTGTCTATGTGTGTATATGTGTGTGTGTACATATGTATGTGTGTGTAAGTGTGTGTATGTGCGCATACCTTGCTGTTGGTAGATGCGGCTCTCTCTCTCTCTCTCTCTCTCTCTCGGTCTCTTCTTGCTCGTGTCCAAATCCCGGCACAAATGTGCTGGGAGAAATCAATTTTTTTTTTCACATTCTAGAGCGTCGCATATGCGACGCTCTGCAGTTTGCCAACGTCGCTAAGCAGCGACGGGATTAGCGACGCTCTGAATTAACGTTGCATAAGCGAAGCTAGCATCGCTTATGCGATGAAGGTCGGGAAAAAAAATCAAAATTTCTACCGTCGCTTATGCAACGATTGCGGCGCATAAGCAACAGTACCCGTTTTTTTTCCAATTCGGGGGCGTCGCTACACTCCCCTTTTCTTGTAGTGCATGTTACATACTCACATGCATATGCATAGACACATATACATACATACATGCATATTACATACACGCATGCATATACATACACACACACATATGCATACTCATATTCACATACATAGATGTACACACACATATACATACATACATGTACACACACATGTATACATACACACATACATATGCATACATACATACACACATATTTGCATGTACACACACATACTACATACACACGCACATATACATACACAGTTAGATATGTATACACACACATATGTGCATACACATATGCATATGCATACATAGATACACACACATGCATGTACACACGCACATACATACATACATACACACATGCATATTACATACACATGCACATATATATACACACTCACATATGTATACACACACATGCATACATGCACATACACATACACACACATCACATATACATACATACATACACACATATAGAGGTTTTAAAGTAATTAGGGTTTTAGGATTATGGTTTTTGACTTTTACACATATACACACAATACATACACACATGCACACATATACACATGCATACACACATATCTTTCTTTCTCTCTCTCTCTCTCTCTCTCTCCCTAGACACACATCTCTTTCTCTTCCTATCTCTCTCTCTGTCGCCTACACACACATCTCTTTCTCTCTCTCTC